>ML283238.1:0-17613 GCA_005239495.1 Nicotiana undulata
GATAGATAAGGGCACACCGCGCAATCTGACAATCTCTCTCATATAGATCTGAGCTAACTTCTCTGCCGACGATGAAACCGCCACAGGAATGAAATGTGCTGACTTGGTTAGCCTATCCACAACAACCCATACTGCATCAACCATCCTCTAGGTTCGTGGGAGCCCAACTACAAAATCCATCGTGATACGCTCCCACTTCCACTCGGGAAGCTGAATCTGCTGCATCAACCCACCGGGTCTCTGGTGCTCATACTTAACCTGCTGACAATTCAAGCACCGAGCTACATAAGCCAAAATATCCTTCTTCATTCTACGCCACCAATAATGCTGCCGCAAGTCCTGGTACATCTTCGCGGTGCCCGGATGAATGGAATACCGGGAACTATGGGTCTCCTGCAATATCAACTCACGAATACCGTCCATATCGGGAACACATATTAGACCCTGCAATCTCAAAACTCCCTCAGCATCAACTGTGACCTGCTTGGCACGTTCGTGCTGAACCGCATCTCTGAGAGCACACAAATGACGATCATCATACATCCTGGCACGGATACGATCATACAATGAAGAACGAGCGACGGTATGGGCCAAAACACTGCCACCCTCAGAAACCTAAAATCTAACAAATCGATTGGCTAACGCCTGAACATCCAAAGCCAAAGGTCGCTCTCCAACTGATAAATAGGCCAAGCTGCCCATACTGAATGACTTCCGGCTCAAAGCATCGGCCACCACATAGTCCTTTCCCGAGTGATAGAGAATAGTAATATCATAATCCTTCAGCAACTCTAACCACCTCCTCTGCCTCATATTCAACTCTTTTTGCTTAAACAAGTATTGCAAGCTCTTATGATCAGTGAATACCTCACACGACACCCCATACATATAGTGCCTCCAAATCTTCAAGGCATGAACATTAGCTGCGAGCTCCAAATCATGGACTGGATAGTTCTTCTCATGAATCTTCAACTGATGGGAAGCATAGGCTATAACCTTCCCATCCTGCATCAACACTACACCAAGCCCAACCCGCGAAGCATCACAATACACGGTATAAGAACCTGAACCTGTGGGCAATACCAACACTGGTGATGTGGTCAATGCTGTCTTGAGCTTCTGAAAGCTCGCTTCACACTCCTCAGACCATCTGAACTGAACACTCTTCTGCGTCAACTTGGTCATAGGGGCTGCTATAGATGAAAAACCCTCCACGAACCGGCGATAATAGCCTGGTAGGCCTAAGAAGCTCAAAATCTCTGTGGCTGAAGTGGGCCTAGGCCAATCTCTGACTGCTGAAACTTTCTTCGGGTCCACCTGAATGCCCTCTGTCGATACCATGTGTCCCAAGAATGCCACAAAATTCAACCAGAACTCACACTTAGAAAACTTGGCATACAACTGCCTATCCCTCAGAGTCTGGAGGACGACTCTAAGGTGCTGCTCATGCTCCTCCCGACTGCGAGAGTATATTAAAATATCATCAATGAAAACAATAAAGAACGAGTTGAAATAAGGCCTGAATAACCGATTCATCAACTCCATAAAAGTAGTGGGGGCATTAGTCAACCCAAACGACATGACCGAAAACTCATAATGCCCATAACGAGTGCGAAAAGCCGTCTTAGGCACATCAGACGCCCTGATCCTCAACTGATGGTAACCAGATCTCAAGTCTATCTTAGAGAATACCGTAGCACCCTGAAGCTGATCAAATAAGTCATCAATCCTCGGCAAAGGATACTTGTTCTTGATAGTAACCTTGCTCAACTGCCGGTAGTCAATACACATCCTCATTGAGCCATCTTTCTTCTTTACGAACAATACCGGAGCACCCCAAGGAGAAACACTAGGCCTAATGAAGTCTTTATCCAACAAATCCTGTAATTGTTCATTTAATTCCTTCAACTATGGCGGAGCCATATGATACGGGGAAATAGAAATGGGCTGAGTGCCCTCAGCTAACTCAATACAAAAATCAATATCCCTGTCGGGTGGCATACCCGGCAGGTCAGCAGGGAATACCTTTGGAAACTCACGAACCACGGGCACGGACTCTATAGAAGAAACCTCAGCACTAGAATCACGATCATAGGCCAAATAGGCCAAACAACCCTTCTTGACCATGCGCCGAGCCTTCATATAAGAAATAACTCTACCAGAAGAATGACTAGGAGTCCCTCTCCCCTCTAACCGAGGTACTCCTGGCAAGGCCAAGGTCACTGTCTTGGCGTGACAGTCCAGAATAGCATAATAGAGAGATAACCAGTCCATCCCCAATATAACATCAAAGTCCACCATATCAAGAAGCAAAAGATCGACCTGAGTCTCCACACCACCAATAACTACTACGTAAGCACGGTGGACTCGATCTACCACTATAGAATCACCCACCGGTGTAGACACATGTACAACAGTGCTCAAAGAATCACGGGGCATACTCAGATAAGGGGCAAAATATGAAGACACATAGGAAAATGTAGAACCCGGATCAAATAACACTGAAGCCTCTCGGCTGCAAACTGATATCGTACCTGTAATAACTGCATCAGAAGCCTTAGCATCAGGACGAGCAGGAAAAGCATAACACCGGGGCTGAGCCCCTCCAATCTGAACATCCCTGGGTCTACCTGCTGCAACCTGGCCTCTACCCCTCGCGGTCTGTGCTCCACCTCTATGAACCTGACCATCACCTCTAGCACCTCGACCACCACCCCTAGCTGGCTGAGGGGGTAAGGGTGCACCTGATGCGGGAACCAAGGCACGAGAACCCTGATACTGGGGTCCGCTCGAAGCTCGAGGGCAAAATCTAGCAAGGTGCCCCGGCATACCACAAGTATAACAAGATGTGTGCTGCTGTGGTTGATGACTCGAAAACTGGCCCTGAAGACCCTGATAACTACCCTGGTAACTTTGAAGCGGTTGTGCACTGATAGATGTTGGTGATGCACTAACATGAGCTGGCGGTGCACGGGGAGATACCTGAAGTGCTGACTGAAAAGGTCGGGGTGGATGACCCCTACTAAAAGAATCCCTGCCTCCAGATGAGGCTTCACTGAATCTGCCAAAATGACGGGGCCTCTTGTCAGCCCCCTGACTACCTCCCTGTGACAAAATCATCTCAATCCTCCTGGCCACATCGNCAGTGGGGAGTATCATCAATGCATGCCTGGCTAGAGCGATGAACCTGGTCTCGTACTGAGTAACAGACATAAATCCCTGCTGAAGGCGCTTAAACTGCCTCCTAAGATCCTCTCGCTGAGTAACGGGAAGGAACTTCCCCAAAAATACCTCTGTGAACTGAGCCCAAGTCAAAGATGCAGACCCAACCGGTCTGGCTAAGAAGTAGTCCCTCCATCAAGTCTTGGCTGCGTCAGATAGTCGAAAAGTAGCAAAGTCAACTCCATTGGACTCCACTATACCCATGTTCCGAAGAACCTCGTGGCAGCTGTCCAAGTAATCTTGTGGATCCTCTGACGGTGCACCAGTAAAAGTAGTAGTGAATAACCTGGTGAATCTATCCAGTCTCCACAAAGCGTCCGCGGACATAGCTGCTCCCTCAGCTACAGGTGCTGCAATACCCGGTTGTGCTACTCCGGCTGGCTGAGGTGCCGGAGTCTGGAACTGAGTGGAAACCTGCTTTGGGGTATGAATAATAGGATTATGGGTCCCTCCCCCAGCTTGAGATCCAGTTGGTGCAGTAGGAAGAAGACCGGCCTGAGCCACACTCTCCATAAGTCCTACCAAGCAGACTAGAGCGTCCTGAAGCACTGGGGTAACTATGAACCCCTCTGGGACCTGCGCTGGTCCGACTGGGACTGCCGGAACTGGGACCTCCTCATCAGACTCAACCAGAGGGTCCTCCACTGGGGCTGCTGCTCTAGGCTGAGCCCTGCCCCGGCCTCGTCCTCGACCTCGACCCCTCGTAGGAGCTGTAGCAGGAGTGTCGGGCTGCTGAGTGGAACCAAGGGAAGCACGCGTCCTCGCCATCTGCGAGAGAGTAGAATGGGAACTCGATCAATATACAGAATATACTACGCACGACAGAGTATGAAGAGAAGAGGATACTCCTAACTTTGCAGCCTATGGGGGATAAGTACAGACGTCTCCGTACCGATCCCTTAGACTCTACAAAGGTTGTCCGTGAGTTGGGAGACCTAACCAACCTAGGGCTCTGATACCAACTTGTCACGACCCGAAATCCCACCCTTTAGGCTTTGACTGCGTCTAACGTTGAACCCGCTAGAAAAGCCAACGTATGCAACAGATCTAACAAATTTAAATCCAATTAAACAGTAGTAATGGTAAAACCTTTCAAAGCTCAATGTAAATAACATTTACTTCAAATTCTTACAGCAGAAGTGTAATAGTATTCTGAAAGTGCACAATGAAATAATAAAATATACAACGTCGCATAATCCCAAAACTGGGGTGTCACAACCTCACGGACTGTCTATGAGAATACTAAATACAAGTCTGAAAGGAAATACAATATTGTCTTTAGAGTGGAAGGAGAAATAAGACAACAGGATACTAATAGTAGGAGAGACTCCAGGGCCCACAAACGCAAGTGGTATACCTTGAAGCTCGATGTGGACTGAAGGTGACTCCCTCATAGCGGTCCACAGGGTCCAGAAGCGGAATCTGCACAACATAGAAAAGTGCAGTGCAGTATCAATACAACCGACCCCATGTACTGAGTAAGTGCCGAGACTAACCTCGGCCGAAGTAGTGACAAGGCTAGACTTAGCAAATAACGTTCACCTGTCCTATTCTACAACACAAAACACAGATACCAAAGCAAGTAAGGATAACATTCATATATGGGGAACGGGAGCAGATAAAGGGAAAAACAATAAGATAGAGCAGTTAATTAACACCAAGTAAGGAGAGACACAATTCACCGAAAACTGATAAGGTATGAATGACATGTATGAATGATAACAATGGCACGTCATCACCCTTCGTGCTTTTACTCTCTTATTCACCAATGCAATGTATGTTGTAAACAATGTAATCATGGCACGACATTAACCTTCGTGCTTGCAATAAATGTAAACATGGCACAGCATCACCCTTCGTTCTTTACTCTCTTCCTTACATTGCAATAAATAAATAATGAGTGATATGAATGAATGGCACGACATCACCCTTTGTGCTTTACTTTCTTCCTCACATTGAAATAAATAAATAATGAGTGATATGTATGAATGGCACGGCATCACCCTTCGTGCTTTACTCTCATTGCAATAAATAAATAAGGAATGATATGAATGAATGGCATGACATACCCTTCGTGCTTTACTCTCTTCCTCACATTGCAATAAATAAATAAGGAATGATATGAATGAATGGCATGACATACCCTTCGTGCTTTACTCTCTTCCTCACATTGCAATAAATAAATAAGGAATGATATGAATGAATGGCACGGCATCACCCTTCGTGCTTTACTCTCATTGCAATAAATAAATAAGGAATGATATGAATGAATGGCATGACATACCCTTCGTGCTTTACTCTCTTCCTCACCCAAGTAATATCAACAATAAATAACAACTTGGCAAGGAAATCAAATACCGAACTTTCCAATCATATCCACCCGACACGGGGAATAACAACTAAAATCAACACATTTGCCCGACAGGGGTCTCAGCTATAACCAAACAACTCAATATATATATACGATATACTTGGATCCTCAATTGAACCAACATTTCATAATCTCTACAACCAGTACATCAACCACAATCAACTTCTCAAGTAGAGGCAGTTACATAGCATGATGAACATTGAAGAAATAACTGAATTTTTATCAAAAATAGACTCACGGGCATGCTTGACTCGCAATGTATAGGTACTCGTCACCTCACCTATACATTGAACATGANGATTAATTTAATAATATCAATAAAGACTCAATAACACAATCCCATAACCTAGATATTCAATTTCTAGCATTCTTCCAAAAATACCAAAATTCGACCCCGGGCCCGCTTGGTCCAAACACGAGGATCGGACCAAAACCCGATAACCCATAACCCCACGAGTTAGAATATATAATTTGTTTTGAAATCTGACCCCAAATTGGGGTTGAATTACCCAAAATTCCCAAAAACCTAACTCTACCCAAAACCCCTAATTTCTACTTTGATTCCACGTTTTTAAGCCTAGATTTCTAGTGATTATGGAAGAAAAGTGGATGAAATAGGAGTTATGATCACTTACCCAAGTGTTTATGGAAGAAACTTAGCTCGGGAGTCGTCAATGGGGTTTGAATAAAAAGAAAAGGAGTGAAAATGTGAGAAATACGTCTGAAATGGGTCTTTAATGAAAAACATTGTGCGGATATCGCACCCGCGGAGAAGGGGTCGCACCTGCGGTATCGCAGGTGCGGAAAATAGGTCGCTCCTGCGGGAATGGGTCAGGCCCAAAAGGGGCCGCACCTGCGAAAAGAATATCGCCCCTGCGGTGCCGCACCTGCGGCGTCTGGGTCACGCCTGCGAGGGGGACCGCACCTGCGGACTTGGTGTCGCGCCTGCGATCTCGCACCTGCGGCTCTAGGCTCGCAGGTGCGGGCACACCAGAAGATGGTGCATCAGCAGTGATTTTCCTAAGTTGAACATCCCGAACACCTACACGAATCACACCCGAGCCCTCGGGCTCGAAACCAAAAACACATACAACTCCCAAAACATCCTACGGACTTATTCAAGCTTTTAAATCATCAAAGATATCATCAAAATCAATGAATTAAACCTCAAAACTCCTAGAAATTTCTTTAAACTTCATAAAGCTTAATTTTTCAAATTTTGATCTGAAACACGTCATTCCACGTCGTTTTACACCAAATTTCACAGATAAGTCAAATAACATACAATAAACCTTTTCCGGGCTCCGGAACCCTAATACGGGCCTGATAACACGGTTTTCACATAATTATTCATTTTCAAAATCCTCTATTATTTTCAGAAAACAATGTTTTGTTAAAAATTCATTTCTCGGGCTTGGGACCTCGAAATTCGATTCCGGGCATACGCCCAAGTCCCATATTGTCCTACGGACCCTCCGGGACCGTCAAATCGCGGATCCGGGTCCGTTTACCAAAAGTGTTGACCAAAGTCAACTTTATTCATTTAATTATCATAAAATTCCATTTTCATCAAATTTCAACATACAGACTTCCCGGCTACGCGCCCGGGCTGGCACGAATATTGAGGTGAGACTAACGGAGGCTTTCGAAGCCTCGAAACACAGATTTAACTAGAATTACTTAGGATGACCTTTTGGGTCATCACATATTGTGAGAGGCTTTTAGGCCTATATTGTGAGAGGCTTTCAGGCCTATGTTGTTATAGCGCTTGGGCTGTAGGAGCCCCTCCAGAGTCTGTACACACCCCCAGTGAGCGCAGGTACCTAAGGAGTGATGCCCGCGGGGCTTATGCTGAGTGATTGTGAGGTTGCCTGATGGGCAGAGTGATTGTGAGGTTATCTGATGGGTTGATACTGAATGAAATTGTTACGAGAAATGTTTATGGCCCGTGGGGAAGTTTTATGAAGATTTTTATTGAGTTTTCAAAGTATGATTTACTTTGGTTTTCAAACTAGTTTTTACTAAGAAGTTTACTGAGATATACTGATATTACACTTGTTTCAAAGAATTTCTGGAAACTGATTCTTGAACTCATGTATTTGATGAATATTATCTGGTGACTTGGTGTTTTACTGGCTTCTGTGAATTGGTGTATCTGTACTGCGTGTTTTATAATTCTCAGACTGTGATTTATTTTCATTACTTCTGAGTTGGCGTACTCATAAAGACTCCTTGTGCCTCTGTGCACAGATCCATGTACCGATTTTGAGTTGTAGTTGCTTTGTTCGTTAGCAGCAGTTCACGGGATTTCGAGGTAGCTGTCCAGTGTCCACAGCTCCTCCATCTCCCTTCCTTGATTAGTATTCGAAATTGATTCATAGACACTTATTATGACATTAGCAGAGTTAGGTTTATTTCCTTTTTTAGATGCTCATGATCCTTGACTCCAGTCTTGAGAGGTTTTGTTTAGGTTTTGTTTAGACTATTATTCGGGCGTTAAGATTTAAATAATTTATTTTATTGCTATGCTTGTTGTTTATCATTGTATTGTGAACTATTATAAAAGAAACAATGCGTAGTAAAGTGATGGTTGGCTAGCCTAGTTCCACGATCGGCGCCATCACGGCCTGTTAGGATTTGGGGACGTGACAAGTTGGTATCAGAGCTCTAGGTTGCATAGGACTCAACAGTCATGAGCAGGTTTAGTAGAGTCTTGCGGATCGGTACAGAGACGTCTGTACCTATCTTCGAGAGGCTGCACAACCCTTAGGAAACATTCCACATTCTTGAATTCTTATCGTGCGAATCCATTTATTCAGCCAAAAGCGTAACTCTTTGAATTCCTTTCATGTATTCGAATGCGCACGCGAGCGCTTGGTATCAGTTTTGCGTCGGCGGCTTGTGACTTCCATGGGTGAGATGTGATTTTTAACATGTTAATAATGGGCCAGTCGGAAGGACTTGAGGCCGGATTTTGTATGTGGCTTGAGTGTTGAGATTTTATTTGGGTGAGCACATGTGTTGGGGGACTTATATGTCTGCTTGTGTCCTTATTAATGGAACTTTGTGACTAGATGACTATATGGTGAGTGTGATCGGATAGTTAGATGTATTCAGGTTGCTTGATTGTGACAAAAATGAATTGGCAGGATATGTGGCAAGAACCATTGATTAGTTGACTTCTGTATTGAGTTAGAATATGGCTTCGAGTTATGAGTATTGAAGTACCTCTCGTGTAGTCTAGTTGTGGAGTGAAGTGGGTCTTCCTATTATGTTCTGAGTTCCTGTGATGTCTTTTGAGCTGACCAATGCTCCAGTAGCATTCATGTATTTGATTAGCGGTGTATTCAGGCAGTGATTGCACTCCTTGTTATTGAATTTATTGATGGCATCATGTCGTACTCACGTAGCCAGGGATAGCATACTCAGCAATTGATGATGGTATTACAAGGATATAGGGAGGAGAAGCTTTGTAACGACCCGACCGGTCATTATGAGCTCTAGCGCGTTGTTCAACAGTTGGAAGTCATAAACAACTTCATTTAGGGTATTATGACTTGTGTGTATGGTCAGATTTGAAATTCAGGAAGTTCGGAGTTAAAGTGAAAGGAAAATTCTCATTTCAGAAGCCTTAAGTTTAAGAAATTAAGTAAGACTGGAATTTTGAGTAAACGACCTCGGAATATGGATCTGAAGGTTCCAACAGGTTTGTATAATGATTTCGGACTTGGGCGTATGTCCGGAACGGGTTTTGGATAACCCGTGAGCGTTTCGGCATGTATTGTGGAAGTTAGTATTTTAGAAGAATTTCATAAATTTGGGTTGCAAGGCATTTCAATGTTATAGATGTCTGTTTGTGATTGCGAGTCAGGGATTAGCTTCGTATGGTGATTCTGGAGTTGGAAGCGCGATCGGAAGTGAATTCGGATGTCTGTAGGTCATTTTGAAGTCATTTGGCTAAATATAGTAATTTGAAGGGTTTTTTGAAAATCCGACCGGAAGTGGAAATTTTGATACCGGGGTCGGAATGCGATTCCGGAAGTTGGAGCAGGTCCGTAATGTCGAATATGACTTGTGTGCAAAATTTGAGGTCAATCGGACCTGGTTTGATGGGTTTCGGCATCAGATGTGAAAGTTGGATTTTTCAAAGTTCACAAAGTTGAATTTTAGTGCGATTCGTGATTTTGGCGTTGTTTGATGTGATTTGAAGCTTCAAACAAGTTCGTGGGATGTTGTGGGACTAATTCATGTGATTGAACAGGGTCTCGGGTGTGTTTCGGGGTGGTTTCGGGCCATTTTTCTCTACTTTGTTGCTGCTGTCATCTGATGTTTCTGTTGTGCTGTGCGATCGCATCCCTTGTAGTGCGATCGCGGAGGAGAAAATGGGAGGGGTGATTTTTGGTCTGTGCGATCGCGGCCTCAATGGTGCGATCGCGGAGAAGGATTTGGAGGGAGCTGGAAAAAGGTCTGTGCGATCGCGGCCTCAGTGGTACGATCGGAGAAGGATTTGGAGGGAGCTGGAACAAGGCTTGTGCGATCGCAGGCATGCTTGTGCGATCGCATAGAAGAAATGTTCTGCTGCACTTACTCGACTTCAGAGGCTCATATCTCACAATCTATAAAGTATTTTGAGAGGGTATAAAAATACAAGTTGTAGCCCTTCGTGTCTAGTTTCTAAAAAAGTAAACCATTAATGATTTGGATTTGTTTACAAAGAGATATGGCTGTTACACTACAGGGTGTACGGGAAGATGAAGAAGAAAGTTGTGTTGCACATGGGCTGACTTTGCCAGATTATATCTAGAAATATATAAGGAATTGGGAGATTACTAACACATGAAAGTTGTTTATCTTTGAGTCTAGTTTTCACAACATTTAACCATTTTACATTTGGAGTTGTGTGCAAAAGGTTATGACTATTCTACTGGAGGCTGTCCGGGCAAGCTGGGCAATTGTTCTCCGCGATCGCGAAGAGCAAATTTTGGGCTGGAAAATTGTAATCCGCGATCGCGAAGCATTTTCCGTGATCGCACTGAGTAAATATCTGGGCAGAATGTTTATAAAACGGGATTTTGGCCATTTTATCAATTCCTTCACTTGGTTGGGGCGATTTTGGAGGACTTCAAAGGGTGCTTTTCATCAAGCATCAAGAGGTAAGTGATTCCTTCTCATTTTCAAGTTAATTCAAGGTTTATATATGGGATTAAACATGAAAAATGTGTGGAAAAATTAGTATTTTGAAGGAAACCTAGAAATTTGGTAAATTGGATTTTATTATCTTCAAGAAATTTTGGAATCCGGGCACGTGGGCTCGAGGGCATTTTGGTCAATTCACTGAGCGGAGTTGGGAAATTATATAATCTGAATTTTTAGCAAATATTAGAGTATATTTTCATTGAATTGCCGTTATTTGGTAGTTTTGGGACGTCGTGCATCCATTGGAGTCGTCGGAAGGGCTTGGAAGCTGGTTATGGAGCTTCGGAGCGAGGTGAGTCTCCTTTCTAACCTTGTAAGAGGGAATTGTCCCTCTAGGTAACTTCAAATGCTATGTGTACTTGTTTGGGGGCTACGTACACACCAAGTGATGAGAGTCCGTACGTAGTGGCTATTATTGCTTTGTCCAGGTAGTTAGGCCACAACATGTTCATTGTTTTCCACTGTCATGATGTAAATATGCTTTGTTCTTCTGTTGTGATTGGTAATGTTTCATCTAAAGGATAGTGATACTTGACTCGTTTCCATTGTTCTTGTTTTACACTATGGGATCGGGCCGTACGCCACGGCGGAGTGATGAGAGTGATTTCATTGTGAGATCGGGTTGTACGCCACAGTGAAGTGATGAGAGTGATTTAATTATGGGATCGGGTCGTACGCCACGGCGGAGTGATGAGAGTGATTTCATTATGGGATCGGGTCGTACGCCACGGCGGAGTGATGAGAGTGATTTCATTATGGGATCGGGTCGTACGCCACGGCGGAGTGATGAGAGTTATTACACTATAGGATTGGGTCGTACGCTACGGCGGAGTAATGAGAGTGATTTCATTATGGGATCGGGTCGTACGCCACGGCGGAGTGATGAGAGTGAATTCACTTTGGGATCGGGTCGTACGCCATGGCGGATAAAGGACTTGCTTGATTTCCACCGTTATTTGGATACCTCATATTGATGCATTTCGATGTTTATTTGTCTTACAGGCCCACTGTTTTCCTTATATCCTATCTATTATTATCACTGTTGGACCTTAGTGAGTATCGAGTCGACCTCTCGTCATTACTTCTTCAAGATTAGACGGGATACTCACTGGGTACATATATGTATATGTACTCATACTACACTTTCTGCGCATTTTGTTGCACAGGTACCTTTATAGTACAGTGATTGATTTGGGGACTTATACGGGCTGCATTCATCCAGAGGCGTTCCACAGCTGCCGGAGTCTCCCTTCTGTGTACTTACATTTTATATTTATTGCCTTTGTCCAATTTGTTTTTCGGACAAGCGTTGTATAATTGTATAAATTCTTAGAAATTGCTCATGTACTTGTGTCACCGGGTTCTGGGGATGTCTTGGTATTTCTTTTCTTTTTTTGTATTAAGTTGGTTTCTTGCCGTATTTAAATTACAAAATTTATTTATTTAATAATGAAAATGCAAGAAGAGGCTTCAATTCTAAAATGTGTGTTCCAACTAATTAAGGGGTCGGCTTGCCAGACAGTGGTGTCCGGCGCCATCACAACCCATAGGTTTTGGGTCGTGACAAGCTTTGTGAAAAGTTCTCCAAGTATGAATTGTTGGCTTAGTTTAGTAGCATTCTTGGGACACGCGGTGTCCAGTGAAGGTATCTATGTGGTCAGACGAGTGTGAGTAGAGCTTCCAGAAGCTCAAGAACTCCTTGACCACATCCCCAGTGTTAGTATTGCCATCAGCTTCAGGTTCTTATACCGCTAAATGGGATGTCTTGGGGGCAGGCAGTCGTTGTGTTTTAATGTAGGAGGGCATAGTGATTGCATGATAGTTATGATCTTCGAAAGTGTATAGAGAGATATCAGTTTGAGGCTAAGCAGGCATGGGTATCTCCTGCGGGTTGTCCCGATGTGTGTGGTCCTTATGTTGATCTGTAGTAAGTTCTCTTCTACTAGTAGATGATGTATGTTGTGATTTGAGTTTAGCTCGCTTGTGGGAGTTGGCATGACCATTACAGTGGTGGATGCGAGAATTGCATTTGATTTGAGGGTTAGATGGTTTGGGTCATATGAGCTTATGAAGGATCTAGTTGAATCTTACCACAGTATGGTGGCAGTGATAGCGTATGGGCATCATGAGTTAGTGTTTGTCTTGATCCTTGGCTTTGAGCTAAGTGGGGGAGTCCGTTAGTGATAAATTGATTACACGATTATGTGTTGTACTGGTTTCGGTGCGAGGTATATTGGTGAATCAGTTATGACCTACAGAGGTGGAGTCTAGGAATGACTTGAGTGATGGAAATTTCTTCGATCCAAGTTGTAATGTACTTTACAGATAGTGGAATGCATTGAAAGATGGAGTTGCACTGGTAAGGGTAGAGCGTGCAATGTATGAGTGTACTTGTTGCTTCAAAGGGGTGGATTACTTTCCTAGTATGTGGATTGCAAGCGGGGTCAGACCATTCTGTTTACTTGGTTAGTGTAATTGAAATTGCGTAGAGTAAATGACGTTCGAGAATGGTTCAGACGGGTTCAAGGTTATATGTAGCGATTGAGGGTCTTCAAGGTGTGAAAAGGGGCTAGAACTGAGATTTACGTGGAAGGTGTCAAGGCTTATGGTGTATTTGCATTATCATAGATTCTATCCATCAATATTAGGAAAGTGAAGGTAATGACTTTAAATTCGCAGGAAGTCTCTTTAGGGTAAGTATTTCTAATGTGGTGCATTTGGGGATAATTGAGGGAGCATTCAGCGGCTTATGAGCCTTAAATGGTATATTTTATGCTCGGGTTTCGCGCGGTGAGTCGGGATTGAGAATTGCGGTATTAGGGCAAGAAAAGTATCAGTTTGAAGGTAAGTGAGAAGGAACTTGAATAAATAGGACAACTTGGTAGTACGTCGGATCGGCATGATAAGGGATATGGTTAGTTCTTTGGGTGTTTATAAGGTAATGAGTTGTTACAGGTGTTTCTTAGCAATTCTCTTGGAATTTCGTGGCATGCGTAGCTTAGTTGAGTTAGGAGGATTCAGTCCTGACGGGTTGGTGTTGTACAAATGTGATTTGGAGAGTTCTTGCTGATTTTCTACCACAGTTGGAGATGTATATTTTCTACTGGCGTGAGGGCCATGTGATGTATAGTGATTTTGCTTCTAGATGGGACCAAATGGAAAGTTTTTGGCTAGTTGGGTACGTAGTTGTTTGTGGCTAGGAAGGGAGCATGAAGTTCTCGTATTTATCATAGAATTGCATGGCGTATGTGGTATTTTGTGTATAGTGGAGAGTGGCAGATGTGAGGTCACGGTTCAGTTCTGGAGGGAAGGTCAGAACTGGCAGTTTATGATGTTTAGGTAAAGGATACCACTATTGGGTGGCTGGATGAGAGTATACATTCATTAAGGACAATGTGTTTAAGGCAATATGTTTGAATAAGGGTGCTTCATTGGTGTTACGACTCTCTCTTGTGGGATCGACTGCTAATATTCAAGGTGTCTTGGTGACACAGAGGAATTATGGGGGTATCCATCGTGAAATGATAAAGTATTAGGGGCGTGTTATATATTTGAGTGGTGGAATTGGTATCAGATATGGTAATTGGTGCGCCTCATGGATTTTGAGACTGGGAGTATTCATGAACAAATTATTGTTGTAGTTGTGAACTACGAGGATGCGAGCAAAGCTAGTCAGGTGTTAGTATAGGTCATGATTCAGTCAGTATGAACCTTTGGAGAGTTATCTACCTGTTGTGGATGACCAGAGTTGATTTAGAATATAATTATTGGTAGGCCAGTATGGGTGTGTGTTCTACACTGAGTCGGAATTGTTGACCCCAAATTGCAATTGTTGAGGGATGTACCATATTATTGTCACTGGGCTTATTCATGTTTTGGAGTGATCTATGAGTTACCTTTTGGTGTTTGTTGTGATCGTTGGTTATATATGTGCATAAGGTGTAGTTCTATCGGGGCTTTATAGCGAGCATTGAGTAAGGTAAGTAATTGGGGTGTTGCAGGATTGGGACGTGTTGGCTATGTTCTTTCTAGTTCGGGTGGCATGGTATCGTCTGATTTCGCCGTGGTTATGGCAATGCACTTTGAGTAATTGATGTTGAATTTCGCATGGTTATTGATTTTGAGCAAGGTGGCTTGGAGTATGTCATGTGGTCCAGCGGTTGGACGGGATCACGCTTTGTAGCAGAGTTAAGTAGAGGGATGATCCTTGGTGTAGGAATTGTGTGATATGGTTTCACGATGTGTATCAGGCTTTTAGCATGATGTGGTAATGGCAAGAGTAATGATGGTATAGTCCTCTCGTGTGAGTCTTCTCTATTTTATGAATTGAGCTCTTAGGATGTTGTTATTGAGTGCACGAGTTGCACAAGTTATGGCTCTGGATGGTATTGATGCTGAGCAGGCGAATGGTTGCTGGTTTCTACGTGTTTCTTTCATCATCGGCACCATATGAAGGTGTTAAAGCAAGGCTTTGTTTGATAAGAGGTTATTTACCGGTGTTGGGTTGTTATGAGCAGCGATTGGGATTAGAGGTCATCTCTATGAGTGTTGAGTCATGCGGTATATTATGTGATTTCATCTTGTGTTGCTGATATGGCTTGATACAGCGTGTTCAGACTATTTCAGCTTATAGTGTGGGATTAGAACTTGTAAATCATTTCAGAAGTGGAAATTTAGTTCTAAGGTTTATGGGTCAGGATCGGACTTCAAAATTTCGACTGTGTTGTGCTATTAGACCTATATGGGGAGAGGTGACATGGAATCACCTCTGAATATGTGCATGGTAGGTTACACAACAATTTTGGTGGTGTTTGGAACAACTCTAGGAACGTTCGAGGACGAACGTGTGTTTAAGTGGGGGAGAATGTAACGACCCGGCCGGTCGTTCCGTAGAATTTGTATTATAATTATTGTTATTGACTTGTCATATGTTGGTTATACTGTTATTGATGTGTTAGAGTTGGTAGGCTTGAAATCGGAATGGTTATAATGAGAAATTAGTCACTTAATCCTTAAAAATAACTTTATAGTTGGAAAATTCAACTGAGAGTTGACTTATTGGTAAATGACCTCGGAATGCCAATTTTATGGCTCGAATAGCTTTGTTAGGTGGTTTTGGACTTGGGAGTGTGTCCGGGATAATTTTGTGATGCCCGGTGTAGAATTAGGCTTGAATTGGCAAAAGTTAGTTTTTGGCGATTTTCGGTCGGCAGTGAAAAATAGGCTATCGGGGTCGGAATGGAATTCTGACAGTTGAACAGGCTCGTAATGTCATTTTGGATGTGTCTTCAAAATTTTAGGTCAATCGGAGTTGTTTTGAATAGTTTCGGCATCATTGGTGGATTTTAGAAATATCAAAGTTCTTAGGCTTGAATCCGATGTAAATTTGGTGTTTTGAGAGTGAAACTAAGTTTGAATGATGCATTGGGATATGTTGGTAAGTTTGGTTGGGGTCCCGAGGGGCTCCGGATTGATTTCGGGTGGTTAACGGGTACTTCCGGACTTGAAAATCTGTTGTTTTTGCTGGTGTGTTGCAGGGTGTAAATTACTCTATGCGATCGCGGGGTGCCATGTGCGATCGCATAGGTCAGTTGGTGAGGCCAGGAAATTTTCTCTGTGCGATCGCGGGTGTGAAGGTGCGATCGCGGAGTAGAGGGAGTCAAAGCAGTGCGATCGCACAGGGTCAGGCGCGTGGGGGGTGAGACAGCACTGTGCAGTCGCGTGCTTTGTGCTGCGATCGTGTGAGGCAGTGGGAAGAACACACTGCGATCGCGTGTGATTTACCGCGATCGCGGAGAGTAAATAACTGGGCAGCATTTCAATAAACCCTTCCGCGACCTAAACCCTTTTTACATCATTTTTGTACGGACAAAGAGCTCTTGAGGTGATTTTTTAAGAGGGAAATCAGTGGTATTCGTAGAGGTAAGTATTTTGGACCTTAAAACTCGTTTATGGGTGATTATAGAACATAATCTCAGTATTAAATTCATGAAAATCTGTAGAAAAAGGTGGGTTTAGGGCTTGAGATTATGAGACCTCTAGGGATCGATTTGAGGGGTCAAACGAACTCCGATTTTGGTGTTCTTTATATGTACGGACTCGTGAGAGGATGAAGAACAATTTGGTATAAAAATTTATGAGTTTGGGGACGCGGCCCCGGGGGTCGGGTTTTGACCAAATTCGGATTTTTGAGCTAAATTCGATATTTTTCAATTGGAATTTATTCCTTGAGCATAATTTGATGATAAAAATCTGAACTTGGTAGATTTGGAGCATTCGGAAGTTGATTCGAAAGGCAAACACATTGCGAAGTAGTTTCGGGCTAGTTTGAGGTAAGTAATGTCTTTAAATCCTATCCTGAGGGTATGAAACCTCGGACTATGCACCCTTTCACGGGTCTTGGAATGCAAAGGTTGAAACGTTGGAGATATATTCCCTATTTAGGCGACTATTGAGTTGCTAAATCGACTTTTAAGCCTATGCTTAATTAGTAATTATATATTACGATATGTTTTGGGCTGTAATCCATGTTTGGGGCCTAGTGCCGAGTTGTTTACCCCTTGGGGGTTGTGTTTACTATATTTTCCTCACTGATATGTTATGATTTTACACTCAGTCTTTTACTGTGAATTGTTTTGACACTCAGAAGTATTTTGATACTATTTCTTGAAAATGAAACATTGTTTTGGGTCGAGAACCCGGTATGTTATGGCCTAAGGGAAAATCGAGAGTGTCTGACTGAGTGAGGCTTTCAGGCCTATATTGTGAGGATATGAGGGGGGCTTTCAGGCCTATATTGTGAGAGGCTTTCAGGCCTATATTGT
>ML283238.1:17949-108231 GCA_005239495.1 Nicotiana undulata
GAGCCCCTCCGGAGTCTGTACACACCCCCAGTGAGCGCAGGTACCTAATGAGTGATGCCCGCGGGGCTTATGCTGAGTGATTATGAGGTTGCCTGATGGGCAGAGTGACTGTGAGGTTGCCTGATGGGCAGAGTGATTGTGAGGTTGCCTGATGGGCTGATACTGAAAGAAATTGTTACGAGAAATATTTATGGCCCGAGGGGCAGTTTTATGAAGAAATTTACTGAGTTTTTGAACTTTGATTTACTTTGGTTTTCAAACTGGTTTTTACTGAGAATTTTACTGTGATATACTGATATTACACTTGTTTCAAAGAATTTCTGGAAACTGATTCTTGAACTCATGTATTTGATGAATACTATCTGGTGACTTGGTGTTTTACTGGCTTTTGTGAATTGGTGTATCTGTACTTTGTGTTTTATAATTCTCAGACTGTGATTTATTTTCATTACTACTGAGTTGGAGTACTCATAGAGACTCCCTGTGCCTCTGTGCACAGATCCAGGTACCGATTTGGAGCAGTAGCTGCTTTGTTCGTTAGCAGCAGTTCACGGGATTTCGAGGTAGCTGTCCAGCGTCCACAACTTCTCCATCTCCCTTCCTTGATTAGTATTCGAAATTGATTCATAGACACTTATTATGACATTAGCAGAGTTAGGTTTATTTCCTTTTTTAGATGCTCATGATCCTTGACTCTAGTTTTGAGAGGTTTTTTTTAGACTATTATTGGGGTGTTAAGATTTAAATAATTTATTTTATTTCTATGCTTGCTGTTTATCATTGTATTGTGAACTATTATAAAAGAACCAATGCGTAGTAAAGTGATGGTTGGCTAGCCTAGTTCCACGATAGGCGCCATCACGGCCTGTTAGAATTTGGGGTCGTGACAATACGTTGATGATTTTCCCACAGTAGCCGAGATGATATGATGGGATGCCCTCAGATGCTTGATTATGTTATGTACACCTATACCTATGCATGATACGACATTATACGCACGTGCATGATATTATAAATGTTTATGGATTTACAAAGTTATTTAGACTTACAAGCGGAATTCTTTATTCCATATTTCATCTATGTCTATCATGTACTAATTTTCATGCCTTACATACTCAGTACATTTTTCGTACTGACGCCCTATTTCACGGGGCGTGCGTTTCATGCCCACGGGTGCAGGTAGACAAACTGACGGCCCCCCTTCTTAGGATCCTTGATCAGCGAGCGTTGGTGTGCTCTACTTGATCCGGAGCTGCTTTTGATTTTGGTACGATATGTTTGTATACATATATAGGTGTGAAGAGGCCCAGTCCCATCCTTGTATAGTGTATATTCTATTAGAGGTCTGTAGAAAGTTATGTATAGTTGTATGGTATGTGGCCTTGTCGGCTTCCAGTTTTGGTATATAGTTGTCTATAGCAGCATTGCCGGCTCGCCCCCTGAATTCCGCCGGTTTATGTATATATGTGTTTCAGACAGGTTTTCTTCATGTATGTTATTCATGTTTATATCTTAGACGCATGCTTAAGGGTGTTCGATAGGTATAAGAGCAGTTTTGTCCTAGGGTTGTCTACATACCGTGTCTAGTAGAGTCTTGTTTATGGGTGTGTTGTGAACCACACTTATAGAAAAGAGGATACAGGACATATAGGATGTTATCTTCTCTTCTTATCTTAGATCGTGCGATATAAGAATTCATGTTCCTAACGATATGTTATGTTTTCAGCAATGCCTCCGAAAACTATAGCTGCCCAGAAGGGCAAGTTCGTGGCTGGTGAGACTATTAGTCGAGCGCCAGGAGTTACCAGGGCTCGGGGAAGGTCTCATAGTGAGATTCCATCTCAGTCTTCACATACCTCGCCCTCTCCAAAAGAACTTTGAGGGGCACCAGCTCCAGCGCCCACCTATGTACGTCCAGCTCCTCAGCCAGATGAACCGGGTCAGGAGATGAGAGATGTTATTCAGCTATTAACTCGATTAGTAGCCGCACATGCTCGACGTCAGGAGGTAGGTAAGGTCAGTCGGTGCAAGGGTTCGTGATTTCATAATTTGGACACACCGGTATTCGCTGGGGAAGATCAAAACGGGGACCCTCAGGTATTTATTGATAGAATGCAGAGGATGTTGAGAGTAATGAAGGCCACTACGACTGAGTCAGTTGAGCTAGCTTCCTATAAACTCCAAAATGTTGCAGTTAATTGGTACGAGTCTTGGGAGTTGTCCAGAGGTGAGGATGCTCCTCCACTAGTATGGCAAAAGTTTACAGAAGCTTTTCTTCGTCATAATCTGCCACCAGAGCTTAGACGGGCCAGAGTTGATCGGTTCTTGACACTTCGACAGGGTAACATGAGTGTTTGAGAGTACAGTCTTCAGTTTGATTCGTTGGCTAGGTATGCTTCCACTATTGTATCTAAGATGGAGGATCGGGTTCACCGATTCGTGACGGGGTTAGAGTCGCACTTGCTTAACGATTGTATGTCGGTCTCACTTCAGGCAAACATGGATATTTCTTATATTCAAACATACGCTCACGATGTAGAAGAGCGTAAGCAGAAGCAGAGGGGCGATCGTGAGCATGATATGGCCCAGAATAAGAGTGCGAGGTCTTCTGGTTCTTTTGGTGAGTTTTGAGGTGGTCAGAGACAACAATACCTGAGGTATCTAGCCCAGCCATCGGCTAGAACACCCCCTCAGTTTTGCGGTACGAGATTCAATCGTTCCACATATTCAGTGCCTGGTCCTAATTCCAGTGTGGAAAGCAACATGCCGGGAAATGACGTATGGGGTTGGGTGTTTGTTATACTTGTGGTTATCCAGGTCACGTTATGAGGGATTATCCAACGAGAGGTGATGCAAGCACAACTCAACCAGGGGGATCTGTAGTTGGTTCGTCATCATCAGTACACCCCCTTGGGCAAGGTTCACAAGCACCAATCAGACGTGGTAGAGGCAGAGGCAGAGCATCTAGCTCGAGCAGTCCTTAGAACTGCATTTATGCATTGGCAGGACGACAAGATCATGAGTCATCGCTGATATTGTTACAGTTATATTATCAGTTTCTTCATATGACGTATATGCACTGATTGACCTAGGTTCCACCTTATCATATGTTACTCCGTTGGTTGCTAGTAAGTTTGGAATAAAACCTGAATTGGTTAAACCTTTTGAGGTGTCTACACCTGTTGGGGACTCAGTGATAGCTAATCGAGTATATAGAGGTTGTGTAATAGTAGTTCATAGTCAATCTACCGTAGCGGACCTAACCGGGTTATATATGGTATAATTTGATGTTATAATGGGTATGGATCGGTTGGCTTATTATCATGTCATCGTTGATTGTAGATCAAAGATGGTCCGATTCCAATTTCCAGGGGAGCCTGTTTTGGAATGGAAAGGTAATACGGCATCGCCAAGAGGTAAATTTATTTCCTATTTCAAGGCAAGGAAGATGATCAGAAAGGGCTATATTTATCACTTAGTTCGGGTTCGGGATGTGGAAGTTAATTCACCAACCATTCAGTCCATCCATCTGGTTAATGAGTTTCCCGATGTTTTTCCGGGTCTTCCACCAGAGCGAGAAATTGAGTTTGCTATTGACCTACTACCAGATACTCAACCAATATCTATTCCTCCCTATAAAATGGCCCCCGCAGAGCTGAAAGAGTTGAAGGAACAACTAAATGACTTGCTTGAAAAAGTCTTTATCAGACCTAGTAATCACCGTGGGGAGCACCTGTGTTATTCGTGAGGAAGAAAGATGGTTCCTTGCGTATGTGTATACATTATAGACCGTTGAATAAGTAACGATCAAGAATAAGTACCCATTCCCGAGGATTGGTGATTTATTTGATCAGTTGCAAGGTGTTGTAAGTAATCGGCTTACCTAGTCTTAGAGACAAGGTGCCATCACGACGCCTAAGGCGGTATATTGGGTGGTGACAAGTTGGTATCAGAGCTCTAGGTTCATAAGTATTACAAGTCACGAGAAAGTTTAGTAGAGTCTTGCGGATTGGTGTAGAGACGTCTGTACTTATCTTCGAGAGGCTACGAAATTATTAGGAAAATTCAACTTTTTTTATTCATGGCGTGCAGATTTGTTGATTTCGAAGCTTGAGCCTTTGTATCTCTATTATCTCATAGATGGTGAGGACATGCGTTACCGGATCACCCCAGCAGACACCCGCACCTCCTACTAGAGCCGCGAGAGGCTGGGGCGTAGGTAGAGGATGAGAAGGGGCCACGTGCCACGTGCCACATCTAGAGCACCTGCTAGAGCATCAATTGAGGAGCCATTAGTAGCTCCGGTCGGGGTACAGGCACCGAAGGCGCATGTTGTTACCCCCGGACTTCAGGAGACTTTACCACAGTTCCTAAGCATGTTTGATACATTGGCTCAGGTGGGATTGATCTCCGTTGCACCAACTACTTCACAGATTGGGGGAGGGGCTCAGACTCTCGGCGCCCATACTCTAGAGCAGCAGGCTCATATTGGTCATAATCCGAGTGTGGTGCCGGTACAACATGTTATTTCGGTTCATCCTGAGGTCAGGCCAGGGGCATCAAAGGAGGAGCAGAAGAGGCTTGAGAGGTTCAAAAAGTATTGTCCGCCCACTTTCTATGTCACAACTACTGAGGATGCGTAGGGTTTTACAGAGAAGTGTCATTGTATTCTCTGCACCATGGGTATTATGGAGGAGAGCGGAGTTGCTTTTACAACATTTCAGCTTTCAGGAGCAGCGTATCAGTGGTGGCAGGCTTATGAGGAGGGTAGGCCAGCTCACGCAACACCACTCACTTGGACACAGTTTTCAGAGATGTTTTTAGGCAATTTGTTCTGCAGACCCTCAGAGATGCATGGCGCACAGAGCTCGAGCAGCTGTGCTAAGGCACTATGACAGTGTCGGAGTATGCCATCAGGTTCAGCAAGTTGTACCAACATGCACCTACCTTGTTCCTCAAATTTATCGAGCGGCTCAGTTATGGTCTTAGATTTAGCATGACTCGGGAGTGTGAGACTGATACTCCATTTCAGCAGGTTGTGGAGATTGCTAAGAGGTTTGAGCGTATTCGGGGTGTTGAGTGGGAGGATAAGGAGGTCAAGAGGCCGCGAGGTTCTGGAGGATTCAGTGGATTCTACTCCTCATCTATGACCTATCACGGAGGAGGCTCGGGCAGTCGGTCAATCGAGTATGCACTGCTCCTCATCTATGACCCCTCGTTCTTAGGACTTGAATTGATTGTGTTATTTGAATTATGTGAAAGACGTGTACGCGAGGTGACGAATGCGCACTCGGACTTATATGTGAAAATTGACTGGTTTAGACTCTTAAGCTTCTTTCATGTATTTATTTGGAATTGTTAGCACATGTTATATCTTTTATTTGTCATGTTTACTCTCAAGTGCTTTATTTGAAGTTGTTAGCACATGTCATATCCTTTACTTGTCAAGTTTACTCTTATATGCTTATTTTTAAGTTGTTACCTCTTTTACTTTAATGTGACCTTCTTTATTATAAAGTTATTCTTAATTGAAATTGTTGTTACATGATATTCTATCGTTGTTGGGTTATTCTCATGCATTTAGACGTAGCTGGGAGCACGTAATATTTGCCCCACATATGAAATTATTCCTAAAAATATTAAAATAATTTTCAATTTCTTTGTAGAAGTTTAGGAATTTTATTTATGTATTTGATTTAATTTACATCATTTGCATCATTAGGAATATTTTTTTAAAAAAATTCAAAAATATTTTATCATTCATCTTTGCATTTTTAGGTTTTTATTCGTATGTTTTGAAGGCATAATTGCATAAATATTGATTAAAATATAATAATTTGTTTTGCATCTTCCTTGCATTTCTAGGTTTAATAATTAGTTAATATAAAATAGTTAAATAGTTCAATTAGTAAATTAAATAGGCATGAAGTTTTAATTTTGTCAAAATAGGTTCAATTATAGATGTGTTATCTAAAGTGGTTAATTTAGCAATTAAAACACAGGAAAGATTGGGTTATTAACATTCTTACGACCCGGTTCTTCATCCCAATTACCCGTACAAATTCGAGCCCACCCGATCCGGCCTTATTAATCTCCAAACGACCCTAATTTGGACCTCGGCAATCTCAGCCATTCATTTCCCCTAATCCAACGGCTCCGAACTAATCAGCCAACCCCTTAAAGATGTTGGAACCAGACCCCCTACCCCCCCCCCCAAACACCTCCCCAGAACTCCCTCATCTCCCCATTGTTCCTCCGTCCAACGCCGCCGGAAATTGCCCACGACGGCGACCCGCCACCAAATTCACTCAAAATTTAATCCTACACTCCCCACCTCATCCTCATACCAAATCCGCCATCAATTTTCTCAAAAACCCCGTCAAAATTCCACGAATTGCAGATCTGAAATCTCAAAAAATCAAAATTTCTTCCTTTCTTTTGTTGCTTGATCGAATCGACTAGTTCACAGTCAAAACTTACATCAATGAAAAGCTCTTGACAAGAGATATCAATTGATGTAATATTTGGCCAGTTTATTAGTGGCAGGATTTTGGTCAATCAACATTTGACCGGTCGGAGCCGTCTGGAGATCCTTTTCTGCTGTTTCTTTTGAGCTGATTTCGGTAATCCTTGTCCCTTTCTTCTTTGTTCCTATCTATCTTTTTATGATTAGAAATTATGATTAGTTGTTCGTCCGACTTTATAACTGAGAAGTTTAAAACTGAATCATTCCATTGCTGACTCTTTCTTAATTCGTATTTTTCATGTTTAGGTTAGTTCAATTTTCGTTCTTTTTCTCTTGGATTCAGATTTGATTTGGTACTGCTCTATTTTGGTTTGTTCATTTTGTTATAGTCAGTTAGATTAGATTTCAGCTTGTTTAATCAGTTTGTTCCATGCAATTTTGGCATAAATTTGAGTTATGGGATTTTATTTTACATTTTGTCAAAGCTCAAAGGGATGAAAAGGGGTTTTGGGTGTTAAAGCAAGGGATGATCATGGGCCATAGGCAGGCCCAAGTCTTATGTGAATAAAGGATTTGGGCTTAGGGGATATGTTGGTGGAATAGTGAGGAAATTTTCAGAGGTTAGTAGAGGAAAAGAAATTGTGGGAAAGGACCATTAGCAATAAAAAGGTTGGAGAGGTTGGGCAGGGAGACTTGAGGGGGTAAAATTCGAAAAGAAAGATGACTGAAAAGAAAGATAATAACTGAAAGATACCTGGCAATTCAGTGATAAAGGACACTCCCTCACATACACGAATGGATTCTATACACCTTATTTAGCATTATTTTTATACGCCATACCAAACGACCCCTTACACCCGCTTATACACACATAGAATACTCATTTACATTCTCTAATCTGCATCCACTCTCTCTCATCTCATTCACTCAATCTCACGCAACACACACCTATAAAATTCAACTCCAAATCTGGAAAGTAATCAACTAGAGTTCAAGAACGTTTGAGCTTCAAATATGAAATACCAAGCCTCAAAACAAAAAGGAATTCAAAAATTTCAAAAAGAAAAAGAACAGGAGGCTTAGTTGGCCTTGGTTTTCATTTTATTTCTGGTTTCCCTTTGCTGAGTTGGTGGGATTTTCTGCTGTTGATTTGAAGCTATTTCCTGTTGATATTCCTGCTGTTTTAGAGACTTATTTTTTGATTTTCCTTGATCTCTTGAAATCAGGTATTTCTTCGAGCTCGGTGTTACAAATTGGATGTAAATACACCTATGTTGAGAAAGAGATTTGGATTATGAAAATTAATGGAAATTTCACTGTTATATATCTTTGGATGTAATGGAACTGGAGTACAGATATGCTAAATATAAAACATAATTTCTGTTACATTAACAGATTCTTAGCATGAAGAGATATAGATTAATTAATTGCAATCTATTTTCTGTTACATTGTTTAATTCCAGAATTGTAGGATGGTAGTTCCCAGAAGCATTTATTATCACAAATTGCAAAATCATGATTCCTGATGTAATGATTTCTGTTGTAATTTTTAAATATGGATGAACATGTACTCATGCTTAGCCTTGTTTGTAGCTATTTTATTTCTTTGCAATGGTGCCTGCAATTCGAGAGTTGCAAATTACTAGGTTTCCACTCCTAGGGGCCCTGTGGCATGACCTGTTTTGGCTCAGAATGATTGAAAGATGCCTTGGGTTTGTGATCTGAAACCCAGTCGTGTTCACAGGACCTATTGGAGGTCTGATGCAATTATTTAGTTAGTTTGAGGCCATAATGATGTCACCTAGTTATCGATCCATGTTGAAATAATTTGGGGAAAAGAAAGGAGTACCTATAAAAATTAAAATATTTATCATGCTCTATCCATAAAAGAATTTTATCTATTAAATAATTATAATTTCCTACCCATTTAATAAACAAATGCGTATCTCAAAATAACTACTTCAAGCTGCTTATGCCCTACCTATAAAAACACAAAAGTTGCTCAAAATTTTAGAAAATTAGCGCACAAAAATTGAGATTTTTACCGGCATCTGTTGAAGATTTGGAGATCGGAGATCTCCACTCTAATTTGAAGATCGGAAGTGTGAAAAAACAGAGCGAAGATGCTGATTCTCTTTAAAATTCGAGTTTTTCTCCTTAAATTTTTCCGATTTTGATTTCGCAGAAGTTTAGAACTCAAACTTCTGAATTTTTAGCTGAAAATTTTGTTCTCAGTTTGGAGATCTGAAAAACTGGAGGATTGAATCATAACAACTGATTTGATTTCGAAAAATTATCTGTTGAACTTCAGTATTTGACATCAAACACTGTTGAAATTTGTATTGTCGAGATTCAATTTTGGACATATAACTTCGGAACCATGAAAAATATACCAATTTTGCTGCAGCATAGTGGAGAATGGGATGATAACCATAATTTCATAAACTTTCATGTTGATGCAATTTTAATGAAGCCCTGTTAGAAATTTGAACAATTTCTCAGAGAAATTGCAAAGCAACTGCAAAAGGACAACAACACAATAGTTATTCAGTATGCTATTGTTCAAGGATATCCACCAATTGCAATTTGCAGTGATATGAGTGTTAGTGTTTACATGGAATTAAAAAAATCAAGTGCAGGGATGACAACACTCCCACTGTGTGTGTCGTTTATTAAAAATACTATAGCTGCAAGCACCTCGAGTTTCGATGTTGCTACAATTTCTAATGAAATTGTACAATTTGAAAGCAATGACGTGATTAGTTCTTTTGATGTGCACGAAGGAGATGACACCAATATAGAAATTGATGATGCAAACATCATAACTGATCAATTTTATCAAAAAGTTGAAAAAGGACAAATTTACAAAGACAAGAACTTGCTGGCTCTCGTTATGAAACAGTATGCCATTAGAGAAAAATGTCAATATCGAGTTAATAAATCATGCCCAAAAATGTTCGTCTTCATTTTTTCAAGTAAAAATCTATGTGATACCGATATAGTATATAAGTATGCTAAATCAGTATACTATGCGAGTATAGAATTTTACTGGTTTGTGTGTGTATTTTTTATCAATAAGACCTGATACCGATATAGTATATAAGTATGCTAAATCAGTATACTATGCGAGTATAGAATTTTACTGCTTTGTGTGTGTGTTTTTTATCAATAAGACATGATACCTATATAGTATATAAATATGCTAAATCAGTATACTATGTGAGTATAGAATTTTACTGGTTTTTGTGTGTGTGTGTGTGTTTTATCAGTAAGACATGATACCGATGTAGTATATAAATATGCTATATCGGTATACTATGTGAGTATAAAATTTTACTGGTTTTTGTGTGTGTGTGTGTGTGTGTTTTATCAGTAAGACATGATACCGATATAGTATATCACTATGCTAAATCAATATACTATGTAAGTATAGGATTCTAATGGTTTGTGTTTGTGTTTTTTTATCAGTAAAAGATGATATGAATATAGTATATAAGTATGCTAAATCAGTATACTATGCGAGTATAAAATTGTACTAGTTTGTCTGTGTTTGTTATTATCAGTAAAAGATGATACTGATATAGTACATAAGTATATTATATCAGTATACAATGCGAGTATATAATTGTACTGATTTGTGTGTTTGTTATTGTCAGTGAAACATAATGCCAATATAGTATATATGTATGCTAAATCAGTATACTATATGGGTATAGAATTGCCCTGGTTTGTCTATGTTTTTTTATTAGCAAAATATGATATTGATATAATATATAGGTATGTTATATAAGTATACTATGTGAGTATAGAAATGTACGGATTTGAGTGTGTGGTTTTTATAAATAAAACATGATACATAACTGTACTTGTATTATAAACATGTATACCCTTGAATGCGTAGATGAAAGATGCACTTGGAGACTTAAAGCATCAAGCCTGCGAGCATCAAATCTTTTCAAAGTGACAGATTTTAATTATGTCCAGAGTTGTTTAAATGATAAGAGATTTTGTTCACAAAAGCAAGCTGTCTCAGCTTTTGTTTTAGTTGTGGTACAAGATAAACTTGTTGACCCGAAAACCATATATACACCAACAGATATCCAGAGAGACATCCAAAAAGCATATGGTATGGACTTAAGCTACATGCAAGCGTGGATATCAAAAGAAAAAGCATTACAGTTATTGAGATGAACACCAAAAGAGTCATACAGAAAAATACCAATATATCTTTATATGTTAGAGTACGCTAACCCAGGATCAGTGACACGACTACACACTGAAGGAGATGGGAGCTTTTTGTATGCATTCATAGCTATATATGCATCAATTAGAGGATNACTTTCACACAAGACACAGAGGGTAAGAAAAAAAGTTATCTCTGAATCTGTATTGAATAATTGATGTAATTTACTTATTTAAAAATACAAATCAGTTACATTCAGTTAAATCAGCAAAAAAGATTTTCAAATATCATATGATACCAGTATGGTATACAAGTATGCCAACAAAGTATATAATTATTTTGCTATATACCTGCACCTACCTATGACTATACTATTATATGAAATGATAAATTAACATTGTGTGTTGTAAGTAATATTTTTTCCTTTGGTTTTACAGGACAAATTCTACCCCTCGCCTATGCAATTGTTGATTCGAAAAACGATGCATCGTGGGAGTGGTTCTTCGTGCATTTTAGAGAAACCTATGGACAAAGAGAGGGAATGTGCATTGTATTAGATAGACATGATGGTATATGGAGAGCAACTTCAATTGTCTATCCAGAAGTCCCTCATTGTGCATGTATGTTCCATCTGTGGAACAATGTAAAGACGAACTTTAGGAAGAGCCAAAGACAAATTAAAGAAGTATACTTTGCATTACCAAGAGCATACACTGTTGAAGAACTCAACATGCATATGGCAGAGTTTAGAAGCTATTGATAGTAGAGTGAAAAAAATACCTGATGGATATTGGATATGATAATTGGTCCCGGGCGCATTCCAAGGCAAATAGAACCATGACCATGGCATCAAATATAGCAGAATCACTAAATGCAGCAAACAAGCACGCAAGAGACCTCCCAATTGTGAATTTTCTTGACTTTATGACAACGTTGATTTAGAAATGGAATTACACCAATCGGAAGGATGCCATGGAATCATTTATGAAGATCGGTGTAAAGTATGAAAAACTATTGCAGATAATACCATCTTATCACAGACGATGACGATATGCATTTTCAGAATCATTAAAACACAACATGTACTGTAGTTTTACTTCTGCACTGTAGAGATTTCACTAAACAACTGCATATTGTTATTAAAAAAATACTATTAATTCATACAACTAATGGCTTTTCTTAATTAAATTATATTAGGTGTTGCCATCAACTCAATTCTTACATTTAGTGATTGATGGCCAAACAAGAAATGTGGTGCGCCTACATGAAAAAAACTGCACTTGTGAAAGGTTTCAGCTAGACGATATTCCATGTCCACATGCAATGGCAGTTATACAAAAATTCCATATGGATTCATACAAGTATTGCTCGGATTACTACAGTAAAGACTACTTGCTGAAAACATATGAGATGCCAGTAAACCCTTTGCCTGATGAAACAACGTGGCAAATTCCAAAACATGTGTCTTCGCAGGTGGTACTTGCACCAAAAGAAAAAATCAAACTAGGAAGACCTAAAAAGAAGAGAGGCATAGGAGGTTGGGAAGGAAATACAGTTACATGTGCACTATGTGGGCAGGGGCGTACGCAGCACCTTCTGTAAGCGGTGTCGAAATTTAAAGTGATGAAAAATACTACAATAAATATGGGATATAAGAAATAGAAATGAGCAACACCACCAAATCCTGTCACTTAGAAATTACAAGTTATAGAGGATGATAACTTTTTCGTAGTTACGGTTCATGAAAGAGGACACAATTTTATTTTATTTTTAAACAAAAGAGGCTTTAAAGAAAAAAAGGGCAAAGAAAAAAAATGCAAGGGAAACGCGTACAAAGTATTCAAACCGCAGACCTTGACGTTGCAAGAAAGGCGCTTGACCATCAGACCAGACACTATCTTTTGTTCAGTAGTGTCATATAATTTATATCTATACCTTTTGCACAATATTTATATGTGTAATACTAAAGTTTTCCGGAGAAGCGGTGTCGGATGACACCGCTTGGACAAGGGTGCATCCTCCCCTGTATGTGGGAGCAAAGGACATAACCGGAGAAGGTGCCGAAATATTCCAAAGAGAGATTGATATAATGCTTCAATATTTTTATGAACTCATATATTGTAGAATCTTTTCATTTGAATTTCCAAGAAATAAAATGCATATATTGCACTAGACATATATTTGGTATGGTGATTCTTTTCCAGATTACATTTTGGAAAAATATTTATATGGCTACTTGTGTTTTTAATAAAAATCTGTTTATTTTTTATTTTAGTATATAAAAGTTGGATGCATTTACATCGAGTTTCTGCAGGAAAAAAGGTGCTATAATATAATGTGATACTCAAGTGGTATATCTGTATACCTTATTGGTATAATATGTGCAGAAATAGAAAAAATCACCTAGTGCAACTTCTTTCTTTTTATTTTATTTTTTATAATTGGATTTGAACTCTGATTTTACATGGTTTTCACTCACTATATAGATCGCTAAGCTACACTCCTTTTCTCTTTTTGTTTTAGATAATTAATATAGTAAAAACGATCCAAGTGAATTGATCCAACTTGTAATGGGGAGAGGTTACTCAACTAATGTGGCAGTGTCATTTGTTCCGAGACTCATACTGACACTTCTATTTGCTGAAAGTACTGTAATTCCCATACCATCACCAATAAGTGCTATATTAGTTTTATCTAGACCAACAAGGAATGATGTTTTCACTGTAATTTCCTGTTTTGACGTGTATAAAGAATGGTGTTGCACTCCCACAAGGAGTTGCATCAATAATTGTTGTGAAGTTGCCTATTCCATATTGTGCAACTGTAAAATGGAAACCCACCCAACTCTCTGCACTCCAACACAATATCAACATAATTATAAAAAATTCCCAGTTCTTTGGCTTCCAGTTAGATTTTCTTGGTTTTTCCTTTTCTTTTCTTGTGTTGCAAGGCTTCGCTGTAAATTATAATAGTTTAATAAAAACCACAAAGTAACATTAGATCTTGAAAAATTATTATCATGACACTTGCATAAGATCCTACATCTATAATTTAGTTCAAGACATGACATCTATAACCTAGTCCCTATTTGTATGATGATGAAGATGAGCAGAGAAATAAGGGAGTTAGCCGAGCAACGCGATCTTGCTTAATCTCGTCTCAACAATATGACAAGTTTAGGGTCATGGGTATGTAGTTAGTCATAAGGTCATAAACTATTCAATACATAATAATACATCAAAAGGAACTTAAACGTTTTCTCTTTCTCCTGTAAACTGTACTGGGTAGTGTGTCATCTTCTGATAAAGTCTAGTGTATGGATGACTATGCAGCATCAGAAGTATCAAAATGTGTATATCCTTTTCGTCTTGACGGATACGAAGGCCTTAATAATTCTAACAAGCTAAGCGAAAGATTCCTGACCCTCCAGAAGATCAGTTTCTCTGCGATGACACCTCACCGAGGCTGTTTATTGAGAAGTATTTTGGACCAGATCCATGTAAAGGATGGGAAAACATTTCTCAAAGAACTATTCCAAATTTGGAATATAACTGCAAGGAAGTTCAATGCGTTGAAGTGGATTCTAACATGAACAATACAAGCTCTGATAAACATTCATCACCTCGAAAGGGAGATCAGGAATCAGGTTCCATTGACATAAACCACATACAGTTATAGCAACATATTGTGCTATTACAATTGTATTCCTGGAACACACTTTTAATAATTAGTATTTTCACAATCTAATAATGCAAAATACCATACTTCACCAAAAACTATTTTAAAAATCTGCAAAGTTTTCATGCTACGGTTAACTAAAAACAAAAAGAGACCTATACTAATTCTTGCGCCTCTTTCCACGAGTCTTTTTTCTTGCTACTGGAGCCTCAGATTCACTTGATTCGCCATGCAATTGCTTGTTCCCCCCATAGTGCCACAACAGTATACCAAACCTAGCTCGAAGACCATCCACATCAACATTGTCAACAGAGATTGTAAGACCTTCAATAATGTACTCAGCAAATCATGCAACATATACTCCACAATCTCTGAAATAAAACAAATGAATAGAATATAAAAATCGATTAGTAGTAAAAAATGTTAATATGAATGAGGAAAACAAAGTAAAAAAAGTTACTATTCTTACGAATTTTGCTGTGTTGGAAGATCTATAATCAGTTCAATCTCAAAAGGATCAGTCAAGTCCTTTCCCAAATGCAGACCATTTTGTACTACAATGTCACTCATTTGGTAATAAAATTCAATGCTAACTAGAAATAGGAGGATCAACACAACATATGCCTCTGCCACCTTTTGAATAGTTTTTTTGTGCTTTCGACTATGTAGAAAGTCATATACATAAAAATATCTCTTATGGAATGATACACACCCCAATATCCAATGCCACTTTTCTGCCAAATTAATTGGAATGAGGACGTGATCAACCTGGTGCCATGGAGTGTTGCAATGCATCCTAAATCCTTTCATGTACTCCATGGCATCGTATGATTTATCAATCAAATGATCTTGTCTCCCGCCTTTTACTAACTCTGCGAAAACCCTTTGAATGATATTATTAAAAAGGGTATATGTAGTTATGACTTTGATTGACATATTAATTCCATATTTCGCCTTCTTCCTAAGATATTAGAATATAATATTCAAGTGCTGCAAAAAAGAGATTAAGAAAACATGACTAACATTAACAATATGCATGAACTAATACAACAACAAAAATAAAAAGCAGTACACATACCGAACTAGACAGAGGCCTCCCATAATAGTTTTATGTATGGAAAAACGTCTTATCATCAATCTGTTCAACTTCAAAATCAAAACAAGGGTCCAACTTTTGATCACCAGGTAAATACACTTCCCTATATCGTACAAAACAAGATATGGAAAAGAAATATATCAACAAAAATTAAGAAAACATGAAAACAAAAGTACATAGAAACGAATACGCACTCTCCCAATTGCATGTTTGATTCAACAAAGTTTGAGAATGCAGTCGTAAGCTTATAATCAACAGGCACTGAAATATCATTCACAAATGTAAATCTTCCTTTGATAACCTTTGAGGATCCCCCAACTGCACTAACACCAGATTGACTGTCATTCTTATATGGCGACTGTTTTACAGCTGCAGGGCGCCTTCTCCGTGTGAAAACTGCTGGAGTTTTTTCAACAGCTGTTTGTGTTTGGACAACATGTCTTGATACCGACTGATCAGTTTTAGACTTATTAACATCACGAGTTGTTAGTTTATTTCCAGGTTGATTTACATTACGTCTCCCTCCTTGTGTAATAGCAACAATTAGATCAAGTTAAGAAGCAATATATTCAAAATCAGAATCCAAGTCAAGATCACCCCCGTGTTGACATGGAGCTTAAATTAGAAAAACCTAGTGAATAAACAAATATACAAAGTTAAGAAATTTAAAAAAAGAATGAAAAGTAATATATAGAAGACATTACCAGAAGGAAAATTCACAATATTGCTGCCAACATCCGCTTGACCAATACCATCAACTCGAGATGCTGAACACACAAAATCATTATCAGCATCACTATTCAAATAAAAAAAACTATCAAAAATCTCTCATTACATACTAACTTCAGAATTATTAACATCAACAATCATACCCTGTGGAGCAGTATTAAACTCAATAACAACATCTGCTCGTGTCTGTGCAGGAATTCCTGATGGCAATGGAGCAGTTCCAGACTTTCTAACATCATGAGATGTGTGCCTAAGTTTAGCTTGTTTTGTAATGGCGGTGATTTGATCAATTGCAGATGCAGATAATTCAAAGTTAGAATCCAAACCAAGATCATGCTCATTTACGAAGGGGGCTGAAAAAAAGTTAAAAAAGGTTAGTGAACGCACAAATACATAAAGTTGTATAAATAAAAGAAGAATAAAAAAATTAAATATAAAACATTTTACCAGAATGCAAATCATCATTAACTACGCAATGCCTTGTTGTGACGTTCTTCACATTGACACCACTGGAACCTCCTTTACCGGGAGGCTCAGTACTTCAACTAGTCTCCATGTTCCTCGAATGGATCTCTTAGTTTTTGAGAAGCGACTACTCCGCCTAGCCTATCTTCCTGCCCGCCCCCGGTTCTCTATGCTCGGTTCCACAANTTGCAGATGCAGACAATTCAAAGTTAGAATCCAAACCAAGATCATGCTCATCTCGACCTACCCCACCAAAACCAGACACTAAACATGTAAAAGTATAATCAAGAGTACTATTTTCAAAAACCAACAACAAAAAAATAAAATCAAATCTGTGATTTACATACTAGAAGGTGCTTTGGGCCTGCTCTCTCCAATAAGTACAAGATCATTTCCACCGTCGCCCCTTTCAAACTGGTCATGATCATTATGCATCTCACCAAAGTAAGGATCATTATGCTGTTTCTTATGCTAAAATTGATAATAGAAAGTATCCTATAAGCATATATTGCATCTTTGAACAATATACTATAGCATTATATTATATGAGATCAATACCGTTGAATTTTCCTCTGGTTTCATTGACTGCCTACCAATAGCTGCAAGCACCTCCACAAACTTGGTCTTTACAAAAAGCATCAAAACTTGTAACTCCTTCATTACCTCAGCATTGGTTGGTTCAGAATCACTTCCAGTACTTTGATGCATACTTTGGGTCTTTGGCAATTGAGTGAAAAAAATCGAGAAGCTATCAGGTTGACTGTCAGTGTATCAACTTCAATTTCAAAGTTTAGACCACGCACATCAAATAGTTGCTTCTCAGCATCAGTTGGGATGATGTTCTTTAGCTGCGATTATTAAGCACACTAGTTAGAAATAGAAATGATAATCAAACATGGAAAGATAAAAGATTTCTATTACCAAATGATACCAATATGGTATACATGTATACCAACAGAGTATATCATTAACTTGGGATATTGCTACAATTACATGTGGCTAAAATACTGTACCAAAACATTAAAAGATACAATAAAAGTATGAAAAAATTAAAAGTACAAGTAGCAATAAAAGAATAAGTAGCAGAATAAGTAACAATGACTAAACTACTGTACCAAAATATTAAGAGAGACAATAAAAATATGAGAACATTACTTGCTCGCGTTGCAAGCTAAACATTCGCAAAGAAACTCGCTCATTTGGTATTTGACCCATCACTACCCAATTCAAAATTCGTAGAAGTTTGTTTCCAATATGATCAACAAAGTGAACATCCAAACTTGGGCAACATTCATACAACCAAATCTGTAAATCCAACGGGAAGCCACCAAGTCTATAAAAAGAAGGCTTATCTTGAAACTTGTTGGAACACGAGTCGATTGTAGCCTTATAAATATCTATACCCCAGGGATAATTATTAAAATCACCGCACTCAGCCAAGTCAATGTAAGACCTTGAAATAACTTTTTTTTGAGTTGAGAAAGTAAGAAGGTGTTCACAAAATAAAGAACTGCTATCTTCAACGCATCATCATCTGTTTTCCATTTCTTCTTAGTAAAGCAGTCTACTAGTTAGGCCAATGTCACAGATGCAGTCCTAATATAATGACCCGGCCGGTCGTTCCGTAGAATTTGCACAGTTATTCCTGTTTCTGCCTTGTTACATATTGTTTAGTTGGTTATGACGTGTTGGAGTCGGGTGGTTCGGGTTCGGAGTGGTTGTAGTGAGAATTGAGACACTTAGTCTCTTTAAGTAGCCTTATAGTTGGAAAAATCGACTGGGAGTTGGCTTCTTGGTAAACGACCTCGGAATGAAGATTTTATAGCTCGAATAGCTTCGTTAGGTGATTTGGGACTTAGTAGTATGTTCGGAATATTTTTGTGAAGTCCGGTGTAAAATTAGGCTTGAATTGGTGAAAGTTAGTTTTTGATGATTTCCGATCGGTAGTGGAAAATAGGCTATCGGGGACAGTTGGAACAGGTTCGTAATGTTATTTTGGATATGTGTGCAAAATTTCAGGTCAATCGGAGGTGTTTTGGATGTTTCGGCATCGTTGATGGAATTTAGAAATTTCAAAGTTCATAGGCTTGAAGTTTATGTGATTTTGGTGTTGTGATGTTATTTTGGGTGTTCCAAGGGCTTGAATAAGTTTGAATGATGTTATGGGGTGTGTTGGTAGGTTTGGTTGAGGTCCCGGGGGCCTCGGGTGAGTTTCGAGTGGCTAACAAGGTGATTTTTGGCCTTGGGATATAGCTGATCTGGTGTTGCTGGTGCAAAAGATTTTTACCCTATGCGTTCGCGGAGGGTGTCACGCGTTCGCATACTGGTCCTGGGGAGCTGAGTGATTTTCTTTTGTGAGTTCGAAAGCATGGAGGTTCGAACGTGGTGAGTTGAGTGGGCTGGGCATCGCGAACGCGGGGGTAGCAGTGCGTTCGCGTAGAGTAGAGGTGGTTGAGGATCCCCAGGCCCATTGGTCTATGCGTTTGCATAAGGTGGGGCTGGTTGTACTATGCGTTCGCGAGCATGTAGCCGCGTTCGCGTAGAGGAAAATAAGGCTGTTGGAAATTTATTCTATGCGAACGTGGTCGTTTTGACGCGTTCGCGATGAAGAAAGCCTGGGCAGTATATAAAAAGCCCATCCGCGACCCTTGCCCACTTTTCCACCATTTTTAAACGGGATTAGAGCTTTTTTAGGGATTTTGAAGAGGGAAACGTTTGTTCTTCATTGAGGTAAGATTTTTGGACTCATTAACTCGAATATATGTTATTAAGGGCCAAATTAACAGTGTTTAATTGGGAAAAATCAGTGGAAAAAGGGAGAACTAGGGCTTGAGTTTAAGAGACCTTTTAAGGGTGATTTGAGGGGTCATTTGGACTCCAATTTCAGCGTTCTTTATATGTACAGACTCGTGAGATGATGAGGATCGTGTTGGCTTAAATTTTGTCAAGTTCCGAGACGTGGTCCCTGGGGTCGGATTTTGGCTAATTTCGGGAATTGTGCATAAAGTTGATATTTTTCTATTGGGTTTCATCCCCCTAGCATATATTGATGTGAAAAATCTGAACTTGATAGATTTGGAGCACTCGGAAGTTGATTCGAGGGGCAACTGTGTTGCGGAGTAGCTTTTCGGGCTAGTTTGAGGTAAGTAATGTTTTTAAATCCTGTCCTGAGCGTATGAAACCTCGGACTTTGCATCCTTTCACATTTTTGGAGTGACGCACACACTGGATGACGAGTGTGGGGCGTGCACGAATTGATATTTTGGAAATATGTTCCTTTTGAGGCAACTATTGAGTTGCAAAACTGCTTTTAAAGCATATGTTAAATAATATTACTATGTTTTGATATATTTGGGATGTAAGTCATGTTTGGGGCCTAGTGCCGATCTGTTGTAACCCCTTGCGGGATATTTTATTATATTCTCACTATTTTGATCATGATTTTACACTCAGTCCTTCTTGTTAAATTGCTGACACTTAGATTTGTTGAAATTGTTATTTCTTGAAATAAAATACTGTTTTGGGTCGAGAACCCCGTTTATTTATGGCCCGAGTGGCATGTTGAGAGTGTCTGACTAAGTTTGGCCGAGGGACAATGTTGTGAGGATATTTATGATATGAGAGAGGTCGAGTGCCTGAGTGATTGATGCCATGATTTGGCTGTTTATAGCGCTTGGGATGTAGGAGCCCCTCCAGAGTCTGTACACATCCCCAGTGAGCGCAGGTACCTACTTAGTGCCGAGTGACGAGTGATTGGGAGGTATGAGTGACTGTGAGGTGCGGAGTGACTGATTATGATTGATGATTTGGCCCAAGGGGAAGTTTATAATGATATTTTGCTGAGCTTTTGATTATGATTCACTTCATTTTTCATACTGAGATTTTTGGGAGTTTACTGAGAAACATTTGAGAATATACTTGTTCAAGGATTATTTTTACGGAAACTTGTTTTCAAACATATGTACTAGATGTTTAATTATTTAAGACTCAGTATTTTTACTATTTGTGAATTGATGTTTGGTACTGTGTGATTCTTATCTTCAGACTTGATTTATTTTCATTACTACTGGGTTGACGTACTCATCATTACTCCCTACACCTCTGTGTGCAGATCCAGGTACTGGTTCTGAGAAGTAATCATCTGAGTTCGATCGGCGTCAGGATTCGGGATTTCGAGGTAGCTGTCCAGCGTCCACAGCTTCTCCATTTCCCTTCCTTCATTAGTATTTAGTATTTTGTTCTGAGACATTGTTTATGACATTAGCAGTGTTAGTATTATTCTTAGATGCTCGTGATCAGTTGAATCCAGTTCTGGGGAATGGTTTTAGACTGTTAGATTATATTATGATTTGTTAAAGACTTAGAAGATTTTATACTTGCTATTAATGAAGTTTGGTAAATTTTATTAAAGGAATTGTGTAATTATGTAATAGTGTCTAGCCTAGTTCCACGATAGGTGCCATCACGACCAGTTAGGATTTGGGGTCGTGACACCTAAAATATTTTGAAATCAACCTATTCTCTTCTACGCTCTCTATACTTGTATCACTCTTACATTTCAGCCCAGTAACGAGTGCAAATTCACCCAAACCAAAGCGCAACCTAGAATCATTCACTACAAACCACATCTCATTTTTCACCTCATGATGTACTTCTCTAATAAGTAAATGGTGCATAACCCGAATCTGCACAATAACTGGTGGCATATCCAAAAAATATCCAAAGCATGTTTTCTTAAACATCCCAAGTTGTTTCTTTGATAAATTCTCTTTCAACTAACGAATAACATAGCAGTTGGTATCCCAATCAACCTTTGGTTTATAATCTACGTCCATACGCACAAGAAAATCCCAACACTGCATAACACATGTTCAAATAAAATAATTTCAGAAATAGAATTCACTTAAAAATGCATCTAAAACAATAAAAAATGTTACAACTACCATACAATACCAACACAGCATATTACTATACCAACAAGGTATACAAGTGTCTGGCAGAACAAGTTATAATAAGAACTAATATCACTTGACCCAAGATGGTGGATACGAAAAGGACTACCTGGACAAGAGCTACATGGTCTAAGGGGAAAAATAGTTGGTTATAGCAGAAGTATGCTGAAATAGTGAATTATTATGTGCCTAAAGTCATATCAAAAGTTTACGAGTAACAACGAAGAGGTTTTAACCCAAGTGCAAATCTAACACATTGGCTAGCTAACTGGTTCTAGGATGGAACTCTCAGTCTCTACCAAGTGTAAATAATAATCATAAACCGATTAGCAACATGTCAAAAATGTAAAGTATTCAACAATGTGGAGGCATCTGAATGCATAAGGACTATATAAAAGTCATTGTGCCAGAATCTTCTCCACAAATCAGTATTGGCAAAGTATAGTGATGTATACACTATTGACAAACTGCATCAGAGACTCTAATTTATTGCCTTTTTTTAGACTGACTAATCAAAACTAGTAATATCAAAAACTATGTAGCAACTCATATCTACAATCTTATTCTCAAACTTAGGATTATCGCCAACCAACCATCCATTTATTAAAATTAATTCAAATGAACTATATATGACAACAAAACTCGAATTATTTTACAACTTAACTCATATACATGCTCTTACTAAGAAAACTATGTGACTGACAATTGAAAGATTTCATGTAAAAATTAGTTCAGAAGAACCAATCTCATTCTCTATGCTAATTGTATAATCTTTAAATTAAGATGTAAACATTGAACTACTTTTAAGCTCAGATTAATTTTCAATTGCAAAGCTTTTAGATCAATAGGACTTAAAATGATTCTTATAAATCATGTTATTTAGAGAAAAGAAATTCAAATGTTTCAACAACAAATTCAAATAATTAAACAACTGTATGGCATATGAATCCATTGATAATGTAGCATCAAACGGACAACGGAATTGCAGACAGTAGACAGTAGCAATTCCACTGACGCACACAGTAGCATATGCGTGCACCTTCAACGAATCAATGGAATTGCAGATAGGTTTTTCGGTTAACCGAATAACTGAGGAACCAAAACCGTAAATCGCACCAAACACCGAAATTTAAAAATAACACAACTGACTATAACTATACTATAATACAAAATCATACCAGAAAATAAAAAAAAAATAACAATGTACTATACATTCAAAATCACAGATACATACTAAGTTTTAAAAATTACCTTCTTGGGTGAGACACCATTTTTGTATTCTTTGATTGAGAATCATCGCTACAATCAACATCTACTGGTTGAGTTTATGTTTCAGGAAAGGATTCGCGTTGGCTTCCCCCTAACTCAGAATCCTCAACAACTTTACCTTTTCCCTTATCATTCACATCAACACCTACTTTGACTGATTCGAAATTTGTGTTGGGTAATGACTGGTAGGGAGTTCCATCTCCTGACGAAACATCAATATTGTTGCCTTTTTCACCCACTAATTCTATATTTTCAGTTATTTTTTCAACACGATGACTACTAGGGTTAGGACTAAACACAGACGGAGAATCAGAAAATAATGAAAAACTAGGACCGAACATTAAAGAGGCAACAGATTCAGCAGCTACTTGGGTTGAAGAATGATGTTGTTCACGGTTCCATCATCTACGGGCACAATGCTTCTTCCTCATAGTGAAAACAACAACACATAGGCATTGTTTCACAAAAATACAAAGAAAAACACAAATATCCTATGGTTTTGAAAATCCACTTTCACTATCATATGATTTTGAAAACCCACTTTGACTAAAATGTACTTTCACAAGCAATACTTTCACCCAAAAATTACTATTAGACGAAGAGATAGAACGGAATCTGAAGAAAAAATGTAAAATCTGGATGCAATATTGGTTCTCATGGTTTGAGTATGGAGATTTGGAAACTGAATTGCATGCAGTGTAAATGAGGCATTAAAGTGACGAAATGAGGCGTTAAAGTGACGGGAATAACCTAATAAATGGGTCGGGTAAATAGTTTGGGCTTAATGGGTATAAAGTGAGATTTTCTCAAATAATTAATTAGATAGAAAATATGTAATTATTTTTGTTAATTTCTTGCCAGTAATTTTAAACTTAAGTCTATCCATGATATAAGGTTGCTGCCTGATTCTTTCCTCAAAGTACGTTGTAACGACCCGACCGGTCGTTTTGCGTATTCGGACCCCGTTCCCCTAAATAATACTTCATGTAGAGGCTTATAGTGATTTACGACTTGTGGGGATGGGTGTTTCGAGATTCAGAAGTGTTTAGAGCAGTATAGGAACACTTAGTTCTTTAAGATCGGCCTTTTTTGCCAAGTTTAACTTCGGTCAATATTTTTAGCAAACGACCTCGGAATCGAGTTTCGACGGTTCCAGTAGCTTCGTATGATGATTTCAGACTTGTGCGTATGTCCGGAATAGGTTTTAGATGACCCGGGAGCGTTTCGACCCCAAATAGCGAAAATAGAGTTTCCTTAAGTTCATAACTTGGTTTAGAATGTGTTTTTGTGTTATCGAGGTCCGAATGGAATTTTGAGATAGGGAATAGTTTCGTTATGTCATTTATGACTTGCCTGCAAAATTTGGTGTCATTCCGAGTAGTATAGGTCGGTTTGGCGCATTGAAATCGAATTCAAGAACTTGAATTTTCTTAAGTTTGATTCTAGGGGTTTTGAGGTGTGATTTTGACTTGTAGCGTTGTTTTGGGTGTTATGAAGGCCCGAGAGAGTCCGTAATATGATTTAGGACTTACGGGGGCTCAAGTGGTCCCAGGTGCCTCCCGGAAGCAAAACGGGGCCAAAAAACCAGCAGCTTCAGCTGCTGGTGCACCAGGTTTGGTGTGACCGCAGGTGCGGTTGCCCAGATCGCAGGTGCGAGACTGCCCCTGCGGTCAAGGCTTCGCAGATGAGGCCCCAGGGGAGATGGTCCAAATCTGCAGGTGCGGACTTTTCTCCGCAGGAGCGAATCTACTGGTGCGGAAATCCCTCCGCAGGTGCGATCCCTAGCTTCCTTGCCAACTTCCGCAGGTGCGAGATCACTGAAGGCAATGAGCTTATTTAATACGGGACTTAACCATTTTTCACCATTTCTTCTTCACCATAGGCGATTTTGAGAGCTCACAAGAGGGTATTCGGCCTAGCTACTAAGAGGTAAGTAATTTCCATTTAAATGTTGGTTTATTACATCAAATCTTAAGTAGATTAACACCCAATTACTGCAAATCAAAGGGGTTATAGTGGAAACATAGGGATGATGAACTTTAGAGAATTTCACCACTTATCTACCATGAAATCATACAAAACTATATATTAATGATCCTTAGGTTATGGGTGAGTGTTTTCTTCGAACATTTCCAGAATCTGAGCATGTGGTCCCGGGGGTGTATTTTGGGATTTCTTCAAGAATGAGGAATTAGCTAACTAGTAAGAGAATTCCATACTTTTTAGTGTATATTAACGTATTTATATTATATTTGACTAGTTTCGAGTCCTTGGGTGACGAGTTGGGAATTTCGGGCGCGTTCTTGACCCGGGAAGTAGGTTCTACGCGAGGTGAGTCTCCTTTCCAACCTTATAAGATGGAATTGTTCCCATAGTTAAATGTAAATGATTGAATTATCTTTATTTGCGGAGGCTACGCACGCGCAAAGTGGTGAGAGTCCGTGCGTAGCTACTACTATGTTATGTCGGGTAGAATTTAGGATTTCACAAGCATGCCTTTATGTGCCTTACCTATATCTTTACATGTGTTCCTAGTTTCCTATTACCTTTGAAATTGACATGAGGATATTAGGAAGTTATGTGTAAGTTTAAGTTCTTAAATCTCCGATTCCAAGCATAATCCATGATAAATTACTGAATTTCCTGATAGTTCTGTGTATGTCTACGAGCACCTGTGTCGCATGTATGATTTGTGATCGGGGTAGACTTATATTTTTGTCAACCGCGTTGCATGATCAATTTGCGAGCGGGGTAATAGATGCATCTATGGTTCATGTTGTTCGACCCTCGGCAGTGCACATTTATTTTCGTGTCGCTTCGGCCGTACGCCTCGGCATTCTATATGCTATGTATTTGACTAAGAGTCTTATTGTTATTATAAATAAATTGTTCTTTTTAGAAGGGGACTTGGGACTTTTATTGATATTATTATTTGAAACTTGCGTGTAGATTTCAGTTCACATACTTGATATTCCATGTCTACTTGATTGCCACGACTGTTAATCCTGTCTGGATTTGTTTAATTATACTAGTGCTAATGACCCTAGTGAGTAATACGTCTACCTCTCTTCACTACTTCTTCGAGTTTAGACGGGATACTCACTGGGTACATATTTGTTTATATGTACTCATGCTACACTTCTGTACTTAATTGTACAGGTTCTGAGGCAGGTGTATCTGGTTATCATACTGGAGCGCGATCTTGAGGGTACTATCTGGATTAGACTACACGGTGAGCTGCTCTTCCTGGCGTTCCTCAGCAGCACTGTGGAGTTACTATTATTTTTGGATATTTCTATCTACCCCTTCAGACAGTTGTACATTTATATTGTCTATTTTGTACATTCCACTAGTCGCCCGTGGACTTGTGACACTAGGTCTTGGCACACGTAGTTGGTTTTCTTAGTATTTTACTATACCGTATCTGTTGGCAAAAAATCTTTTGAGTTTCATTTAATCAAGTTGCATCACTTGACTGTTTCCTTTAAATGATTTCCTAACTAACAATTTTTCAAGTACTTAATTATCCAACTAAATGAAGTAATTTCGGTGGTGAACTAGTGTTGGCTTGCCTGACTCCGGTGTTGGGCGCCATCACGACATGAGTAGGATTTTGGGTCGTGACAACATGGTATAAGAGCTTTAGGTTCACGTAGGTCTCACAAGTCACATGCAAACCTAATAGTCTTGTGGATCGATACAGAGACGTTTGTATTTATCTTCGGGAGGCTAAGGGTGTTAGAAAACCACTCTTTATTCACATTCTATCGTGCAGTCGATGTCTTACTAAATCTCGTTCTTCTATTCTCTCACAGATGGTGAGGACTCGTGCAACTGACGTTCCTGACCCGGGAGATGCCGCTACCCCCGCCGTCCGAGGCCGTGGCAGAGGCCAGGGGAGGGCACCGGCCCGCGGTAGGGGACGAGGGCATCCTAGAGTTGTTCCATTAGCACCCCCACCGGATCCAGCATAGGGTCCCAATACTGAGGAGCATGGTGAGGTGCCCCCAGCAGACCCAGCTTCGATGGATTTCATGACTGCACCAGGCTTCCAGGAGGTCATGGGCCGTATGATGCGGTTCATGGACACTATGACCCAGGCTGGTTTATTTCCAGCGGATCCTGCCACATCTCAGGCGGAAGGGGGAGTTCAGACCCCTACCACCCAGGCCGCAGGTCATGCAGCGACAGTATATCAGACTCCGGGTACACTGCTCGTGGGTGGAGCACATCCAACAGCAGCAGAACCAGAGCTAAGACCAGCTGCGGACGGTGATCCGCAGAAGTTACTTGATAGATGGACTCGGTTGCACCCTCCTGTCTTCGGAGGTGAGAGGGGTGAGGACGCCCAGGACTCTATTGATAGGTACAGGGACATACTACACAACATGAGGATTTTGGAGTCCCATGGAGTTGACTTCACTACTTTCCAGCTAGAGGGCAGGGCCCGCAGATGGTGGCAGTCATTTATCCTCGGTAGGCCAGCATGTTCCCTTCCTCTCACATGGGAGCAGTTCACTCAGCTGTTCCTGGACAGTTATATTCCACCCTTAGAGAGGGAAGAGCTGCAGTATCAGTTTGAGCAGCTAGAGCAGGGGCAGATGTCAGTGACAAACTACGAGGCCAGGTTTTCTGAGTTGTCTCGTCATGCCCTTATGATTCTTCCTACTGATGCTGAGAGAGTGCAGAGATTTGTAGCTGGGTTGCACTCAGTTATTAGGGCCAACATGGCCCGAGAGGTGGATATGGGTACTCCCTATCAGCTTGTGGTCGAGATAGCTCGTCGAATTGAGGGTTATCGATCGAGGGGCAGAGAGCAGGGTCAGCAGGACAAGAGAGTTAGATTTTCTAGAGATTTCAGAGGTGCCCCGGGCAGGGGCAAGGGTCAATTCAGCAGAGGCCAGCCTAGTAGGACTCCATATTCAGCTCCTCCACCACCTCCCCGTGGTGCTCCAGTGAGGCCTTATTTCAGCGCCATGCCAGAGAGTTCTTACCGCCCACCAGCCATTCAAGGTTACTCCGACGAGTATTTAGGTTATCAGGGGTATTCTAGTCCTTACTTCAGTTCCATGCCATAGGGTTCTCACCGTCCCCCAGCTATCCAGGGTTCTTCTTCACGACAGTAGGCCATGCCACCAGTAAGGTGTTATGAGTGTGGGGAGTTAGGCTATACGAGGAGGACTTGTCCCAGGTTTCGGGTCAAGGCATTGCAGCAGGGTTATCAGCCTATGAGTTCAGCACCAGCAGTCTGGCCACCTAGAGGTGGATGACATGTAGGCAGGGGTTGTCCTAGAGGGGGAGGCCAGTCAAGAGGGGTTCAGTTAGCTCCTGTTCACTCTGGGGGAGCTCAGTCTTCAGGTACACCAGCCATATTCTATGCTATTCCGGCCCGAGCAGATGCAGTGGCCTCAGACGCCGTGATCACATGTACTATTTCAGTATGTGGTAGGGAGGCATCAGTGCTATTTGATCCCGGATCCACTTATTCATATGAGTCAGCCTTATTTGCTTATTTTCTGGATGTTCCTCGTGAGTCCTTAGATTCTCCTATATATTTGTCCACTCCTGTGGGAAATTCTGTGGTGGTAGACTGGGTCTATCGGTCTTGTGTGATCACCTTCTGTGGGTTCGAGACTAGAGCAAACTTCCTGTTGCTCGACATGGTTGATTTTGAGATTATTTTGGGGATAGATTGGCTATCTCCCTATCATGCCCTCTTGTATTGTCATGCCAAGACGGTTACTTTGGCCATGCCGGAGTTTCCTAAGGTAGAGTGGAGAGGTTCCTCAGTTAGTGCAGCTAGTAGAGTTATTTCCTTCATGAAAGCTCGACATATGGTCGAGAAGGGTTGTCTGGCGTACCTTGCTTATGTGTGGGACACCACTGATGAGCCTCCGATGATTGATTCAGTGCTAGTTGTTCGAGATTTTGCTGATGTCTTTCCTTTAGACCTTTCGGGCATGCCTCCGGATCGTGATATCGATTTCTATATTGATGCAGCTCCAGGCACTCAACCTATTTCTATTCCCCCGTACTGTATGGATCCAAAGGAATTGAAAGAATTGAAGCATCAGCTTGAGGAGTTGTTGGCTAAGGGGTTTATCAGACCGAGTGTACCGCCGTGGGGTGCTCCGGTTCTATTTGTAAAGAAGAAAGATGGGTCTATGCGGATGTGTATTGATTACCGCCCGTTGAAAAAGGTAACTATTAAGATCAAGTATCCACTGCCGCGCATCGATGATTTGTTTGACCAGTTGCAGGGTGATCGGGTGTTTTCTAAGATTGATGTGAGATCGGGGTATCACCAGCTGAAGATTCGAGCCTCGGATGTTCCGAAGACTCCTTACGTACGAGATATGGCCATTATAAGTTCCTAGTGATGTCCTTTGACTTGACTAATGCCCCAGCAGCATTCATGGACTTGATGAATAGGATGTTCATGCCGTATATTGATTCCTTTGTCATTGTCTTCATTGATGACATCTTGATTTACTCACGTAGCCTAGGAGAGCACGAGCAACATTTGAGAGTTGTGCTCCAGACCTTGCGGGAACAGAAGCTATATGTTAAGTTCTCCAAGTGTGAGTTCTGGTTGGATTCCATGGAATTTTTGGGGCATGTAGTATCCGGAGAGGGTATCAAGGTTGATCCTCAGAAGGTTGAGGCAGTTCAGAGTTGGCCATGACCTACTTCAGCTGCAGAGATCAAGAGTTTCTTGGGTCTAGCAGGCTACTATCGACGATTTGTGGAGGGCTTTTCATCCATTACAGCCCCACTGACTAGATTGACTCAGAAGAATTCCTTGTTTCGATGGTCTGACGAGTGTGAGGCGAGCTTTCAGAAGCTCAAGACAGCATTGACCTCAACAACAGTTCTAGTATCGCCTTCCGGTTCTAGGATGTATACTGTGTATTGCGATGCTTCACGCGTTGGCTTAGGATGTGTGTTTATGCAGGAGGGGAGAGTGATTTCTTGTGATTCGCGCCAGCTGAAGGTTCATGAGAAGAATTATCCGGTGCACGATTTGGAGTTGGCGGCGATTGTTCATGCTCTTAAGATTTGGAGGCACTACCTGTATGGGGTATCTTGTGAGGTTTATACAGACCACCGCAGTTTGCAGCACTTTTTCAAGTAGAGGGATATTAATTTGAGGCAGCGCAGGTGGCTTGAGTTGCTGAAGGATTACGACATCACCATTCTTTATCACCCGGGCAAGGCGAATGTGGTAGCAAATGCTTTGAGCAGGAAGCCAGAGAGTATGGGTAGTTTGGCTTACATTGCAGCGAAGGAGAGACCTCTAGCCTTGGACATTCAGTCCTTGGCTAACCGCTTGGTGAGATTAGATCTTTCAGAGCCTCGTCGAGTTATAGCTCATGTGGTTGCTCAGTCTTCATTATTGGGGGAGATCAAGGCTCGACAGTATGATGATCCGTGTTTGGCAGAGCTACGGGAGTCAGTGGTTCAGGGTGGTTCTAAGGAGGTTACTATTGGCGAGGATGGTGTTCTGAGACTTCAGAGTCGTTTGTGTGTTCCTAATGTTGATGGCTTGAGGCAGAGAATTCTAGAGGAGGCACACAGTTCTCGGTATTCTGTTCATCCTGGTGCTACGAAGATGTATCGTGATTTGAAGCAGGATTTCTGGTGGAGACGGATGAAGAGAGACATTGTGGAGTATGTGGCTAGGTGTCTTAACTGCCAGCAGGTTAAGTATGGGCACCAGAGACTAGGAGGCCTACTACAGCAGATGCTCATTCCTGAGTGGAAGTGGGAACGCATCACTATGAACTTCGTGGTTGGGGTGCCTCAGACTTTGCGGAAGGTTGACGCGGTTTGGGTCATTGTGGATAGATTGACCAAATCGGCGCATTTCATTCCTGTAGCTACTATTTATACTTCTGAGAGGCTAGCCCAGATCTACAGTCGGGAGATAGTCCGGTTACATGGTGTGATGGTGTCCATTATATCAGATCGAGGTCCTTAGTTCACCTCGCACTTCTGGAGAGAATTGCATAGTGAGATAGGTACCCAGATAGATCTCAGCACAACATTTCACCCTCATACTGATGGCCAGTCGGAGCGTACGGTTCAGATACCGGAGGACATGCTCAGGGCTTGTGTGATTGACTTTGGAGGTCAGTGGGACCAGTTCTTGCCTCTGGCCGAGTTTGCTTGCGATAATAGTTATCAGTCCAGCATCGAGATGGCTCTATTTGAGGCTTTGTATGGTCGGCAATGTCGTTCTCCTATCGGGTTGTTTGAGCTTGGCGAGGCTAAGTTATATGGCACCGACCTGGTGAAGGATGCATTGGAGAAAGTGAAGTTGATTCAAGAGAGGCTCCGCACAACACAATCCCGACAGAAGAGTTACGCGGATCAGAGGGCGCATGATGTAGCATTTATGGAGGGAGACAAGGTACTATTGAAGGTCTCGCTGATAAAGGGTGTTATGAGGTTCGGGAAGAAGGGAAAATTGAGCTCGAGGTTTATAGGTCCTTTCGAGGTGTTGAGGCGAGTTGGAGAGGTTGCTTATGAGCTTGCTTTACCTCCTAATTTATCAGGGGTACATCCAATATTTCATGTATCCATGCTCCGAAGATACCACACTGACTTCTCTCACGTGGTTGATTTCAGCGCTATTCAATTGGATGAGAAATTGGGCTACGAGAAAGAGCCAGTTGCTATTGTTGACAGTTAGGATCGCCAGTTGAGATCCAAGAGAGTTTCTGCTGTGAAGGTCCAGTGGAGGGGCCAACCAGTCGAGGAGGCGACTTGGGAGTCCGAGGAGGACATGCGGAGCAAATATCCGCACTTATTCAGCAATTCAGGTATGATTATAGACTCGTTCGAGCATGAACGTTTGTTTAAGAGGTGGAGAATGTAACGACCCAACCAGTCGTTTTGCGTATTTGGACCCCGTTCCCCTAAATAAGACTTCTCATAGAGGCTTATAGTGATTTACGACTTGCGGGGACGGGTGGTTCGGGATTCAGAAGTGTTTAGAGCAGTATAGGAACACTTAGTTCCTTAAGGTTGGCTTTTTGGCCAAGTTTGACTTCGGTCAACATTTTTAGCAAACGACCTCGGAATCGAGTTTCGACGGTTTCAGTAGCTTCGTATGATGATTTCGGACTTGTGCGTGTGTCCGAAATGGGTTTTGGATGACCCAGGAGCGTTTCGATGCCAAATAACGAAAATAGAGTTTCCCTATGTTCATAATCTGGTTTAGAATGTGTTTTTATGGTATCAAGGTCCGAACGGAATTCTAAGATCGGGAATACTTCCGTTTTGTCATTTATGACTTGCTTGCAAAATTTGGTGTCATTCCGAGTGGTATAGGTCGGTCCGGTGCATTGAAATTGAATTCAAGAACTTAAAGTTCTTACGTTTGATTCTAGGGGTTTTGTGGTGTGATTTTGAGTTCTAGCGTTTTTTTGGGTGTTCCGAATGCTCGAGCAAGTCCATAATATGATTTAGGACTTGTTGGTACAATTGTGCAGGGGATCGGGTGGGCCCAGGTGACTCCCGAGCACCGAACTAGGCCAAAATTCAGCAGCCTTAACTGCTGGTGCACCAAGTCTGGTGTGACCGCAAGTGCGGTTGCCCATATCGCAGGTGCGAGACCGCCCCTGCGGTCAAAGCCTCGCAGGTGCGGCCCCAGGGGAGATGGTCCAAATCCGCAGGTGCGGACTTTTCTCCGCAGGAGCGGATTCGCTGGTGCGGAAATCCCTCCGCAGGTGTGATCCCCAGCCTTCTTGCCAACTTCCGCAGGTGCGAGACCGCAGGTGCGAGATCACTGAAGGCAGTGAGCTCATTTAATACGGGACTTAACTATTTTTCACCATTTCTTCTTCACCATAGGCGATTTTGAGAGCTCACAAGAGGGTATTCGGCCTAGCTACTAAGAGGTAAGTAATTTCCATTTAAATGTTGGTTTATTACATTAAATCTTAAGTAGATTAACACCCAATTAGTACAAATCAAAGGGGTTAGAGTGGAAACCTAGGGTTGATAAACTTTAGGGAATTTCACCACTTATCTACCATGAAATCATACAAAACTATATATTAATGATCCTTACGTTATGGGTGAGTATTTTTTTCGAAAATTTCTAGAATCCGAGCATGTGGGCCCGGGAGTGTATTTTCGGATTTCTTCAAGAATGAGGAATTAGCTAACTGGTAAGAGAATTCGATACTTTTGAGTGTATATTAACATATTTATATAACATTTGACTAGTTTCGAAGCCTTGGGTGACGAGTTGGGAATTTCGGGCGCGTTCTTGACCCGGGAAGTAGGTTCTACGCGAGGTGAGTCTCCTTTCCAACCTTGTAAGAGGAAATTGTCCCCATAGGTAAATGTAAATGATTGAATTATCCTTATTTGCGGGGGCTACGCACGCGCAAAGTGATGAGAGTCCGTGCGTATCTACTACTATGTTATGTCGGGTAGAATTTCGGATTTCACAAGCATGCCTTGATGTGCCTTACCTGTATCTTTACATGTGTTCCTAGTTGCCTATTATATTTGAAATTGACATGAGGATATTAGGAAGTTATGTGTAAGTTTAAGTGCTTAAATCTCCGATTCCAAGCATAATCCATGATAAATTCCTGAATTTCCTGATAGTTCTGTGTATGTCTACGAGCATCTGTGTCGCATGTATGATTTGTGATCGGGGTAGACTTATATTTTTGTCAACCGCGTTGCATGATCAATTTGCGAGCGGGGTAATAGATGCATCTATGGTTCGTGATGTTCGACCCTCGGCAGTGCGCATTTATTTTCGCGTCGCTTCGGCCGTACGCCTCGGCATTCTATGTGCTATGTATTTGACTGAGAGTCTTATTGTTATTATCAAATAAATTGTTCTTTCTGGAAGGGGACTTTGGAGTTTTATTGATATTATTATTTGACACTTGCGTGTAGATTTCAGTTCACATACTTGATATTCCATGTCTACTTGATTGCCACGACTGTTAATCCTGTCTAGATTTATTTGATTATACTAGTGCTAATGACCCTAATGAGTAATACGTCTACCTCTCGTCACTACTTCTTCGAGTTTAGACGGGATACTCACTGGGTACATATTTGTTTATATGTGCTCATGCTACACTTCTGTACTTAATTGTACAGGTTCTGAGGCAGGTGTATCTGGTTATCGTACCAGAGCGCGATCTTGAGGGTACTATCTGGATTAGACTACACGGTGAGCTGCTCTTCCTGGCGTTCCTCAGCAGCACTGTGGAGTTTCTATTATTTTTGAATATTTCTGTCTACCCCTTCAGACAGTTGTACATTTATATTGTCTATTTTGTACATTCCACTAGTCGCTTGTGGACTTGTGACACTAGGTCTTGGCATACGTAGTTGGTTTTCTTAGTATTTTGCTATACCGTATCTGTTGGCAAATAATCTTTTGAGTTTCATTTAATCAAGTTGCATCACTTGACTGTTTCCTTTAAATTATTTCCTAACTAAAAATTTGGCAAGTACTTAATTATCCAACTAAGTGAAGTAATTTCAGTAGTGAACTAGTGTTGGCTTGCCTTACTCCGGTGTTGGACGCCATCACGACCTGAGTAGGAATTTGGGTAGTGACATACGTTATCAATAAGATTGTTAGATATTTCGAAGTTCAAACTTTTAATTTACACCTTGATATTATTTTATCCATAATAAATCATTCCATAACTTTGGACCTCCACAATAATCCCAAACTTAGAATTAACAACTTACGAACATTCGTAGTTTGCTTTAAAAGCGATTAATAAAATTAATGTGGTTATGAATTTGGTTCTCGTGGCATAGTCATGATACTTAATCCCAATTCGAGTGCACGTTTATTTGATTTGAACCAACTTCAAAATAATAATAAAGTTAAAATGTGTTGTATTTTGCGAGTACGTTTTATGTGGCGCGATTTTTGATTTGTATAAAACAATAAGTGTACGACACCATCACTTGTTCAAATAAATTCTATAAATATTCAAAATGACTAAAGTATAAAGACAAAAGAGGAAAAAGGCTAAAATTCATATAGATTTAAAATATATATAATCGGTTAATTAAGCCATGTGTAAGTGTAAAGCGATCGTGCTAAAACCATAGAATTTGAGACCGCCTCACACCTTCTCTCAGTTTAATAGACGTCGTTACTCGGTCTCCTGTGTTCGCAGACTTCAAAACAAATTCAATTTTCCATGAATTGGGATTCAAAATATCCGATGACTTGGAACACCTTAAAAATATTATTCCAAGTGGCAATTCTTACAAATAAAATAAAATAATCCCTTTTCAATAATGTCACTTAAATTGGAAACCTTCTTTCCCCGTAAAAAGGATGTGTGATAACTTTGGCGACTACGCTGGGGAGAAGAACCCAGAACTTCTGGTTCTGGGTTAAGAATACGAGCTTAGAATAACTTTTGTGCTTGGCTACTTGTGATTGAGAGAAAACATTTACCCGGTTCTTAAAAATCTTAGTATTTGGTAAAAGAGAAAAGAAAAAAAATCCCGAAACTCTGTCGAATTTTCAAAAGGTTGTTATAAAATAAGCCGAAAATTTACAAAGGTGTCATTTCCCCTTGTTTTGAAAAGACGACCGAACTACGCAAATCTGATTCTCACCGTATGTGTTATACGTAGGCAACCTTCATCGGGTCCGGTCCCAACTTTCAAAAATTCAAAAATATTTTTCTTTAATTCATTCTTATAAGTCTCCCCTTAGAAAATCCCAAATTAAAAAAAAAACCTTTAAACCCAAGATATTTTCCTTCTTTTCAACATATTTTCGTTCTTCTTCAGAAGTTTGCTTTCGAAAATTAAAAAGGAAAACTCAGAAATCCAAATTATTTTTGTTCTTTTTTAGAAGTCTTTGTTTTAAAAATTCTTAACAAAAAGGATATATATTCCCTTTTCTTTAGAAATATTTCTTTCAAAAATGTTCAAAAAAAAAAAAAACAACAAGGAAATCAAAATCCGACAAATATTCTTTTTTTCTTCTTTAGAACTCTTTCTTTGAAAATTTCCCAAAACCAAAAATCTGAAAAATATTTTCTTTCTTCTTTAAAAGTTTTTCTTTCCAAATTCCCAAAAAAAAAAAACAAAAAAAATTTCAAAATTCATAATATTTTCCTTGATTAGGAGCCTTTACAATATGATTTTGTTCTATAAAAAAGAAGAAGAATAAAAAAGAGTTAGCTTATGTACTTTGTTCCTAGTATCTCTGAACTGCGTAATGGTCTGATTCATGTGGTGTCATGATATGTAGGCAATCCCCATCGAATGTGATCATCACCATAAAAAATTGAGTGAAAAATAAACAAAAAAGGAGAAAAATTGAGTGAAAAACAAACAAAAAAGAAAGAAAATAAAGCGTGGCAAAAGTAGGACGAGAAAAATTCAGAGAGAGAGAGCGGTAAAGCCAAAAGAAAGCTGGAAATGGAAGAAAAGAGTTGCAGACTGGAAAAGGATATGTAAAAGCCGGGATGAAACACACAACTCTTGCACACATGATAGAAACATTTAACTATTTAGGTGCATTGCATCCCAACGTGCGATTTCCTATTTGTTAAATGTCTCAAAACTAATAAGGTTGTTGTGTGTGCAAATTAGCTAGATTCTATTCATGTGGTTGGTTTTGTTGGTAATCTGGCTTCCCATCCATAACACAAGATCAAAAGAAAAGGTTCTTATGGCCTCCAAAAGTCATCTACCAATTATCAACCCCGAGGATAGCCCAGCACCGGCTATTCCACAGCCAGAATCAGCAACTGCTGAAGAGAACAAAATACTGTGTCTTCGTATGCTAGAGTTGTGGGACGCATGGTTTAATGGAAGGGAACTGTCGAGTGTAATCCCTGGGTTTCCTGAGTTTATAAAATCAAGAGGGTCTGCCAACATTCCTATGTCCAACCCGTTTATCCTATGTGGGTACCCTCCAATGCTGCCTAACGGTCCCGGGCCTTCTATGGCTTGCTCCCAAGCACCAGTTTCAAGGGCACTACCAGTATTATTTTCCTCAGCACATGTCTTCACTGTGACACGGCCAATTGTGCTCGGGCCGAGTTTTGAGCCTCCGACTTTTACATTCCAGGGCCCACAATTTCAACCGGACATGACCTATGTCACTCCGGACTCATATATTCAACCTCCACAGTTGAGTTCTCGGGTGAAGTAGAAAGAATGGCCAAGAATCCCGAGCAAGAAGAAACGGCTCGAATAATGAAAAGCTTGGAGTAGAGTATAAAGAATATACAGGTCCTAGCGGCCAAAAAAGTGTCTCTTACTCTGACTTGTGCATGTTTTCCCATGTCTACTTGCCAACTGGCTTCAAGACGACAAATTTTGAAAAGTACGACAGGCACGGAGACCTGATCGCTCACCTGAAAAGATATTGCAACCAGTTGAGGAGTGCTGGTGGAAAAGAGGAGCTATTAGTGGACTATTTTGGAATAAGTCTCACATGAATTGCTTCCAGTGGTATGTGGATCAAGAGATCAACCATTGGCATATATGGGACGATTTGGCCCGGGATTTTGTCCACCAATTTCAGTATAATATGGACATTGTTGATACCCAATTTTTCCTCAAAATTATTTTCTAACCTACATGTTACCTTAATAATCATTTTTAATGTGAGTGGCATTTTTCCACAATTTCTCGTATTTTTATCAAATCGTTCTCTATTTATTTAGTATTTTGTATTCCATAATTATTCATAAATTATATTATAAATAATTTCAAAATGTTTCCCTGCTCAATATATTATTTGTAATCCTATTTTATTCTATTAGAATTTAACTATTTCACGAATTCACCAATTAGGCACTATTTAATTATAATTATATAATTTTTGCAATTATGGCCTGATTGGGCATTCATGCTATTTTTAATTTGATAATCGATCATTTTTATATCGTTACACTAACTAATTACCTTAATTTTCATTTATATAGCATTAATTTCATTTTTATACAATTATTACCTATTTTTATTAATTATTTATCTAATTTTAATGGGTATTTAACAATAAGCCACCTTTCATTTAAATTCTAGCCTAATTTTTAACCCAACCCATCAGAATTTAACAACCCAATTCCATACCCAGCCCAAACCAAATCCTACCCGGCCCAACCCCGGTACAATCTGAGCTGTTGATCAAATTAGATCAACGGCCCAGATCATTATTTCCTTAATTAACTCTAACCTAACCCCCTAGATCCCTCTCATTTCACACCCCTCATTTTCATCTCTCTAATCTCTCTCTATCCCTCTGGTTCTCTCTAGAACCTTCCCCTCGCATCCCTTCTCCGATGTAGTCCGTTCATCTCCTCCAGCCACTTCTCCTGCCGGAAATCATGGCTTCTCCCCACGGCATGGCCTTTGCTTCACTTCTACGCCGAGTATCACCACCTTGAGGCCCTCAGAGGAACCAGAAGGCGGTTCACTCACCTCTCATGGTTTCTCATGCCTTTTCCAGCCACCTCCGGTCGTCTGAGTAAGATCTATTACCTCTCCGGTTAAAAGCCGGTGAAACCTTAGGGTTTTCTCATTTTCTTTGGGTTCTCTGAAACCCTAAAATTTAACGTTTTACGATTTCTTTAGATCAGTTATAGATCTATGTATATTGTGAGTTTATCGTTGTTTTCTCAAAGGGTTTTCCCAATTTCTCTGAGATAACTCTTCATCTTCAACTAGGGTTTCTTGGCCCCTTTTTAAAACGTTTTTATCTTCTGATTTTAATACTAATCTTGATTTCCAGTATGTTTTTAAACGTTCTGCGTAAATATCCTCTTTTACCCTAAAGTATTCTGACGAAGCCCCAATTTTTAGGGTTTATGTTCGTATTATTTATTAAGTTTGCTTATCTATATGTTCTTCCGGACTCCCCCTGAGATTTATTCTTCTCGCTGTAGTTTTGTTGTTAAGGTTTCCAACCTTCTATTATTTATGTGATTTTCTTGCTTAGGGTTCTCTAACCTTCATGACTATTTGTTTTAATAAGTCTCATTGTTCATAGTCTACCTATTACCATACTGATTCTGTGCATCTCTTAGTAATGCTGTGATATCCTCCTTGAAACTATAATTTTGCGCCTGTTCCTTATAATCCCGTATTGATTTTCAAATTGTTTCCTTATTTGTGAGATGATTTCCTTAATCAGAACCAATTCTTTGAGATTTTAGTCCCATCCGTGATTCTTGTGGCTGAGTTTTAGAACTGGATTGTATCCTACCTTATTTATGTGCTCAAACATGCTGTCAAGTATCCAACATATATTTTCCTTATGTGAAAGATTATGTATTTGGCCTTTATCACATGTTACATGCCTTACTACTCCTGCTATTGTAAAATTGGTTCGTAATTGATTCTTTCCTTATGTAACACCAAGTATGTCCGTTTGAATTAGTACCCCCTAATCAAAGGGAGTCTAGGCATGTAATTGATTCTGATTGAATATTACTTCCATTATTATGTTAAACCAGTACTTGTCACTTTATTTTCTACTCGTTTTCAAAATCTATAAATACTTTAATCTTTCTTTAACACACACAGACATAGATACAAACTGATTTGTGCACTCTCTCTTTCACAACTAAAGTTTCATACTCTCTCTATCTTCTCTTTTGTACTACTTGCTATTACTTTAAGTTAGCCGGCTGCAATCCAATGCTAACCATTGTGCATCTCCTATATTTGCTTGTATTACTGCTTTCTTCATCATACTGGTATGTTCTGATTTAAGCTTCAGTCATCAAACCAATATGTTTCTATTGATAGTTCAATTTATTTTGATATGTTTCTACTTATGGTTTTGCTGTTCAACATGCTGCTGTTTAACATGCTGCTGTTCAACATGCAATTAGAGTTCTGAATCCCCCTACATGTTTAGTTTCATTTCACCAATGTGTCTCTCTACACTCTGCTTCTTATATGAATCTCCATGCCTATGATTAATATGTTAGTTCAATCATGATGTCAGTCGTTTGGTTGATATGTTACTCTAATTTAACGCTTAGTTATACCCCTGACCTCCCCTAAAACCTTAGGAACCCTTGATTGTGGGTCTATGTGTGATTCTACCTGCTTCACAGGATGTGTATTTGTCGCTCGAACCTCTCACCCTTGTTTTTGACTGCTGGGCCACCCTGGGTCCTTTATGTGATGCTAGCTTTATTTTTGTTTTGAGTTTGGTGTCTCTCAAAAAACTGTTTTCGTCAGTTGAACCTTTGTTCTAAAAACGGCTGATCTTTACTAAGTCCCTCCTCTTTTCAAACTGTTTTCAATACTGTTTTCACTTAGACTTCCCAAATATTAGGTTCATTCGCCTACTTTTTTTCCAGCATATCCTCATTCCTTGCCTTCACTTATAAATCCTGTTCATAGGATCAATAATAACAATAAAACTGCTAGCATGTAATTCTGCCCATGTATTCTGAAATGTAGCCTAATTCCTGCCTTAGAACGAATGCGCTAACATAATTGCAATCCTATCTTACTGTGTTATATACGTAGAGGTCCTGCTTTAGGAAAACAACAATGAAAACTATCATTCTTGCTTGTCTCGAAACTATGCATCTAGAAATTCTGCGTATAACCGTTTTGTATCACATTGCATTAGAAATCATGCCTTAGGGTCATACACATTCAAATCGCACTTAGCCTAAACACATATCTCAAATAGTCTGTACCTTTATATGTGTAATAGATACCACTCTCTAAGGTCTCGTTTTAAAACACCTAATTAAGCTACTAATACATGAAAGAACTTAATTTGTTTTACCATGTCTATAAATAATTGGTAATGATTCTGCATTTTGTACGCACTTAGGTACATCATGTTGTAGGCAAAAACAACCCAAACAGTTTTCTTTAATAATCTAGGTAACTATTGAGCATTGTTCCATGCCTGGGCAAGATTTAGGTAATTGAAATCATTAAACTAGAAATACCCATTTTCTATGTGTACTGTCTAACTATCAGCATGCTTAAAATCAATAGGCAAGCCAAGACTAGGACTTCCTCTATAAGTTACGAAATGAATCTGCCTCTTTGTTATTATCACCTAGATAACATGCTTTAGGATCTAAACCTGGACCTTAATTTGTGTATGAGACATGTTGTTTATGTGCAATATATGTGGAGGTATATGTGAGCCCTTTCCTGTTTTCCATGCTCCCCTCTTATTTGCAAGTCCTATATATTTCTTATATGTCGCTCTAGAATTTTCACCTTTAAAACCTGAGGGTCTTCCTAGCACCTCCCTTTAGGGTAGGAGTCCTGATTTCCTCCAAGACTGATAGGAAGGGACGGGTAACAGCATGCAATAGAGTTCGTGACCAATACGCGCTTTAATTACCTTCACGGGGAGGGAAAGGATAGAATATGGATATGATGACCGGTTCACTAATGCCACGTGTATCCCCTCTTTGAGGAGTGTCTATCGGGTATTGAATTGATGTGATCCATATTATGTTAAACCTAGGATATCCCTCCTTTAAATGTTATTGTAGTTCTTTTCCTTTCTAAAATTCAATAACTTGAACACTTGTTTGAAATCCCCTCTTACCTGAGACCCTTTACCTGTTATTTGTTAATTGTATGACTTCACGAAAACTATTTGGTCGGGAACCACATTTGTGGATCTTGAGGGGAGCCTAATACCTTCCCCTCGGCATAATCTCAAGCCCTTACCCGATCTCTGGTGATGCAAACTAGTTTCATGAGTTAATTACTCTAGGTAACCTAACGCACCTTAAAAATCGTTATGTGGCGACTCTTCTCTTTTAATAACCTTCTTCCTTTAAAAGAGTTGTCAGAATGTCATAAATCCGTTCTCCGCGAGGAAAAAGGGGGCACGATAGCATGGCGACTCTTCTGGGGATTATACCTAGGCTTTTACCATTACAAATCATTCCGTGAATTTGTACCTTTGACTTGTTTAATGCTTGATCCCTTTCCTCTTCCCTATTACGTGCAATTAATTGTTTACTTATTTCAAGTATTTATTTCACAAAGCGAAACTGACATGTCTCTTTGTTTTCTTTTGTAACTACTTTCAATCATAAGTGTTGTATTTACCGCTTTACTTAATGTGAAAATACATGACTATCTATTTAAATGCTTATTTATTACATATCATGCTCAACATTCATACTCCACAGCAAATCCTACCGCACCCTCCAGGATGAGTTCGCTATCACTTATCTGGCGCACATCCATCGCCGAGTGTTCGTGTTTATGGTATGCTTTTTGGGTTTGATTGTGTTCTCGATGAAGAAGGAAAGGATTCATACTAGGTTGGCCATGGTAACTAAGAAACTAATGGAAGGAATAAATGGGCAAAACTTCAGCATTGTGCCCATGATCATTGCAGACATATATCGGGCCTTGGAAATGTGTCAAAAAGGAGAAAATCATTTTGAAGGTTGCAACTTACTACTTCAATTTTGGCTCATGTAACATCTATAAAGAGGCGAATACCGACAAGACATCTATCGAAGGATTTGGGATGACCACATCGCTTTCCATCACCCAAAGCGAATGAATTATATTCCCGACATGTTCGCTCAACTTGAGAACGCCAAGGGATGTGTCGAGCTTTTTGGTAACCTGAGTGAGGAACAGATTCAATGGATTTTGAGTGGTTCCCGACAGACGAGTTTATCATTTGATCCCGAGATGCTTCTTTCCTAATACTGATCGGTCTAAGGGGGACATACCCTTACGCCCCTCTCCGAGTCATGAGGCAAGCAGGCAGGAAGCAGGTCATACCTAGGGTCGAGAAAATGAGCCATTTTCGAGCAGAATTTCAGAATGATGACAGCCCTCATAAATGCCAAGCTCAGCACCTATGGCACTGCAATATTATGCTTGAGAAGGATACCATCGAGCCGAACATGTATCACGTCGGTTGTACTCCTTTCTATCTTGGTTGGTTAGAAGAAGATCTGGGTGGTCAAATCGAGCCGGTGTTCATTCGAGGTCACAGGGTTATAGATGAAAGGGCTGAAGCACGAGTTAAGTTCAACCAGCTGCGCAAAAGGATCCGCAAATGTGAGGATGATCATCACAAGATACATGAGTCCAACAAAAAGCTGATCGAGGGGTGGAAAGATATGGCCGTCAGCACTAACAAGAGGCTGGGATACTTAGAATGAGGTGTAGTTGAGCTGGAGGAGAAATTCATCAAAATGATCGAGACTTGCCAAAAGGATGAGGGAGTTGAAGGGGATGTCTAGCCAGAACTTACCTATTGCTGGGTCTTCGCGAGTTGGGAAAGCTGATCGAGGGAAGCAGGAATGCCGAATCTGGGGACGGTCCTTCTGGGACCCAGTAGATATGGGGTTTTCTTTTATCTTCTTTGTTTATGTAATAAGGCCAATAGCCATTAGTGACTTTTATCTTCCGTTATTTAGAGTCGTTTTGAGATTTGCCTATTTTTCTTATCAATAAATGAGGCATTTAGCACTTTAAGTTATCCAAATCAATCTGTCGCTAGGACTACCTCAGGCATAAAGAGGTTCCTAACTTAGGACACGTTTTATATTTCCGCATTTTGTGTTTAAATACCGCAATATTCTTTTTCATAATCCTCACTGACTTGGTTACCTTTTTGTTTTTATTTTTATTATTCCCCTCCCCAAAGGTTATTTCGTGCATTCTAGCATCATCAGCCTATCGCACAAGATCCAAGGGGCCTCCACCTACACCTCCTCCTAGTCCTCCCAAAGGTAGAGACAAAGACAAAAGTAAGATGACAGAATCCAGCGGTATCAGAGGCCACTCACGGCCGAGGTATTCAAGTCTTGCATGAGAATATGTCACCACTGGAACAAAAATTGTTGAAGTTTCAAAAAAAACTCGACCAGGTCCAGAATTTGGCCAATCTGTCATTTTCCCTCAATGTTCCAGACGACAACTTTCCAAATACTCAGAACCCTACACCTACATAGAATATCCCAAGACAACAGAATCACCATGCACCTCATCATCACACCGCTCCCCCAAAGAACCAAACTCTCCCAGCACAGTGCAATGCCTGCCACAACACTCCAACACTCATCCCCGAACCTCAAAACCCCACGAAGGACCATTTCCACGCCTACAGCAATCCCATATATGTGGAAACTGTGACCCACACCACTCCGCTTGTCACACATATATCCGAGTCAGACGAAAAAGATTTACTTATCAAAAACTTGGTCGAGGATCTTAGGAAGCTGACTAGCCGAGTTTAAGGTGTTAAAGGAACCAAGGGAATCAAAGGGTTAAATTATGAAGACCTTTGTATACAACCTGATGTCGAACTGCCCGAGGGGTACAAACCTTCGAAGTTCGAAATGTTTGAGGGTACTGGTGACTCGAGGGTCCATCTGAGGACCTATTATGACAAATTGGTCAGCGTAGGAAAGGATGAAAGAATCCGCATGAAGCTGTTCATGAGGAGTTTGAAGGGAGATGCACTGTCTTGGTACATCAGCCAACACCCCAAGAAATGGTCAAGCTGGGTAGGTATGGCAACAGACTTCGTGGACAGGTTTAGATTCAATACAGAGAACGCACCAGATGTATTCTACATCCAAAACCTGAAAAAGAAACCCACAAAAACCTTTTGCGAGTATGCTACTCGTTGGAGGTCTGAAGCTGCTAAAGTCAGACCTGCTCTAGAGGAGGAGCAGATGAACAAATTCTTTGTCCAGGCTCAGAACCCGCAGTATTATGAACGGCTAATGATGGTTGAAGGCCACAAATTCTCTGACATTATCAAATTGGGAGAGCGGATTGAAGAAGGTATCAAGAACGGTATGGTTACAAATTTTGAAGATTTGCAAGCCACTAACAAGGCTTTACAGTCAGGTGGTGTGTCTAAGAAGAGGGACGTGGGAGCTGTAATGGTTGCACAAAGAGCCAAATACCCACTCAAATACCAAATTTATCCAACAGCTCCACTCACATACCAGTCAACCCTGAATTACCAAGCACCCTCACCTTCTTACCAAGCTCCACCACCCACATACCAATCTCCACCACCCACGTATCAACCCACCTCACCTAGATACTCCCAACCCGCTCCCGTCTACCATACTTATAATTCCCAGACATCTCATTACCAATCACCACCTACCCGTCAAAACTTCCCTAGGCCTCGTCCTAACTTTGATCGCCGCCCTCCAAAATAATACACCACCATAGCCGAGCCCATTGAACAACTGTATGAAAAGCTCAAAGTTGCTGGTTACGTCACACATATCCTTGCTGCCACCCCTGAGAACCCTTCTCAGAGGGTTAACTCAAACAAATCTTGTGCATACCATTCCGGCATGAAAGGACACACCATCGAAGAATGCCGCTCTCTGAACGACAAGATACATGCTCTCATTGACAACAAGCTTATTGTGGCAAAAGACCCCGCTCCAAATGTCCGCAACAATCCTTTGCTAGACCATAAGGATGGAGGTATCCATATGATTGAGATAGAAGATGATTGGGATCCCGAGGGATAAATCGGGTTGATCGCAGAAGGCGATGATCCAAAGAAACCAGCAGTCACCCTCAACCCAATCATAGTCTAGATTCAACCATCTGGGGATGTTGAGGTAAATATGTCCGAACCACTTGAGTTTGAAGCAGCGCCACCTACAAAGACACCAATGCCGATTGAAGTTGAGTTTGTGTCTCCGGCAAATGCACCTGCACCATTTGAGGTTGCAGTGTTGCCACACAAGGCACATGTTCCATTTGAAGTGAGGATAGTTGCACCAGTTCCAGTGGCGATGTCGACCACGCCACCTTTCTACTCAAACGCTATCCGTTGGGACTATACTGCCGAGGCGAGAAGGAAAGGCAAGAGCAGGTCTGAGGAAGCTGTCGCAACACAGGGTATAACGAGAACTGGTAGAGTCTACACCCCTGAGCATCTGGCTGAGTCAAGCAAGCAAGCTGCCAACCAGCCTCCCCTCATTGAAACATGTTCAGATGACCTTTGGAGGAAAGTACATGCCAAAGAGTATTCAGTCATCGACCAGCTGAACAAGACACCAGTAAAAATATCCATCCTCTCTTTGCTGCAGAATTCTGAGACGTACCGAAATGCTCTGTTGAAGGTTTTGAGTGAAGCGTATGTACCAAACAACATCACTAGCGGGGCAATGGCCAATATGGTGGGCCAAGTGTTGGAGAGTCACCAGATCACCTTCCATGAAGATGAGTTACCATATGAGGGATTGAGACACAACAAAGCGCTGCACATCACCGTGCAATGCGAAGATCATTTAATCACGAGGATTTTGATAGATGGAGGTTCATGTCTTAATATTTGTCCGTTGATAACACTCAAGAAACTGGGTAAAGGACTGCATGAGATAAGAGAGGGAGCGATCAACGTAAAAGCCTTCGATGGTTCTCAAAGGTCTACTATTAGGGAGATTAGTCTATGTCTACAGATGGGACCGACTTGGTTCGAAGTGGACTTCCAAGTGATAGACGTCCCGACATCTTACAATATGCTGTTGGGGTGACCCTGGATTCATGCTGCTGGGGTCATAGCATCAACACTGCATCAGGCAGTTAAATTCGAGTGGAACCACCAAGAGGTGATTATTCACGTCGACGGTAGCAATCATATTTATGGTCACAAGACTATCCCGGTCATCGAGGGAAGAAGAAAGCTGGGTGGAGGAATCTACCACCACATTGAACGGGTCAATGCTATCGACAAGGACAAGTGGTGGGATAGTAAGATCGAAAGCATCGTAAATTGGGGAGGATACGAGACAGGCAAAGGGCTTGGTAAGAACCTCCAAGGGATCATGAAGCCCATCAAGCTCAAGAAACATGGTACTACTTTCGGTCTGGGGTATGAATACACCTGGAAAGAATTCAACGACTGGTCACCACCGTGGCGCGGTCCTTACTATCCTTTAGAGCAGCCAATACCTCATCTGGAACAGACTTTCAAGAAGGCCGACATTATCTATGGATCAGACGAAGAGGAAGCACTTGCAGTAATGAGGAATTTGTTCCTAGAGGACGACGATATGGATTGTTGTATTGTTCTTGAGGAGGAGGGGGAAGGCCCTTCCATACAGGCTGTAAGCAAGGAGACATATCTCAAGAACTAGTCTATCAGGACCACCAAAGCCCGACGAGCCTCGGGGTAGCAAGGCTAAAACAAGCATTACTTACTGTTTTATTTACTAAATAATTTTCCCTTTTCTGCATTTTCAAATCCTGCAATAAGATCCTCAATGTTCAGAACTATTATGCAATTTATCAAAGCATCTTATAATTTCCTTTACGAATCCGATATTTATTATTACTATTTTTCTCTCATTACTTTATCTATACATCATTACTATTACTTGTCTTGATGAACCGATGACTGTGACTTGCAACGCGATGACACAACAAATGGACATTGATTCAGATGAAGATGATATACCCGATGAGATAGTTAAAGAGGTCGAAAACTTCGAAGACAGACCTAAGTCCAACCTGGATGAGACTGAAGTTATCAACCTAGGAGATTCAGAAAACGTTAAGGAAACACGGATCAGCATTCACTTGTCATCGTCCGAAAAGAAAGAATACACAGAGTTTCTAAAGGAGTATGAAGACATATTCGCCTGGTCGTATGACGACATGACTGGTCTAAGTGCGTCCATTGTGGCTCACAAGTTGCCAACCAATCCAACATGCTCGTCGATAAAACAAAAGCTCAGAAAGTTCAAACCTGACATGATTTTGAAAATCAAAGAAGAAGTTACCAAGAAGATCAACGCCAAAATTCTCCGGGTGGTTGAATACCCGACATGGTTAGCCAACATTATACCTGTGCCGAAGAAAGACGGGAAGGTCAGAGTCTGTGTCGACTACCGGGATTTCAACCGGGCCAGTCCGAAAGATGACTTCCCCTTGCCAAATATACACATTCTAATTGACAATTGCGCCAAGCATGAATTGCAATCATTTGTGGATTGCTCAAATTTGGATGGATGAAGAAGATGCTGAGAAAATGGCGTTCATTACGCCCTGGGGAGTGTACTATTACAAGATGATGCCATTCGGCCTAAAGAATGCAGGGGACACCTACATGAGGTCTATGACCACCATATTCCATGACATGATTCACAAGGAGATCGAGGTATCTGTGGATGAAGTCATTATCAAATCAAAGAAAGTTGCTGACCAGATAGAGGATTTGAGGAAGTTCTTCAATAGGTTGCGAAAATACAATCTGAAACTGAACCCCGCGAAGTGTGCATTCGGGGTTCCTGCTGGGAAGTTGCTGGGATTCATTGTCAGCCGCCGGGGAATAGAATTGGATCCGTCAAAGGTCAAAGCCATTCAGGAACTACCACCGCCAAAGAACAAAAAAGATGTTATGAGCTTCTTGGGGAGGCTTAATTACATCAGTCGATTCATAGCACAATCTACAGTCATCTGTGATCCGATCTTCAAGATGCTGAAAAAGGACGCCGCAACTAAGTGGATTGAGGATTGTCAAAAGGCTTTCGAAAGAATCAAAGAGTATTTGTCAGCACCACCGGTCTTGGTACCACATGAGCCAGGTAGACCCCTACTACTCTACCTTGACGTACTGGATAGAGCTTTCGGTTGCGTTCTTGGGCAACATGATGAAACAGGAAGAAAAGAGCAATTCATTTACTATCTCAGCAAGAATTTCACTCCGTACGAGGCCCGGTATTCTGTATTGGAACGCACGTGTTGCGCTTTGACTTGGGACACGCAGAAGCTGAGGCACTACTTCTGTGCCTTCACGACATATCTCATATCAAAGATCGATCCACTGAAGTACATCTTTCAAAAGCCTATGCCCACTGGCAAGCTAGCCAAGTGGCAAATCCTGCTGAGCGAGTTCGACATTATCTACGAGACTCAAAAAGCGGTCAAGGGACATGCATTGGCAGACCATCTTGCTGAAAATCCCGTGGACGGAGAATACGAACCCCTGAAAACGTATTTTACTGATGCAGAGGTATCATTCGTAGAAGAAGACATTGCGGAATCCTACGACGGTTAGAGAATGTTCTTTGACGGAGCGGAAAACTTCAAGGGAGTCGGTATTGGAGCAGTCCTAGTATTAGAGACCGGCCAACATTATCCATTATCCGCCAAACTCATATTTCCCTGCACCAACAACATGGCTGAATATGAGGCCTGCATCTTAGGGCTGAACATGGCCATTGACATGAACGTCCAGGAGCTGTTAGTGATTGGTGACTCAGACTTATTGGTACATCAGGTACAAGGAGAATGGGCAACCAAAAATTCTAAGACCCTATCTGTATCATGTTCAGGAGTTGAGAAAGAGGTTCACAAAGATAAAATTCCGGCATGTCCCCAGAATCCAGAATGAGTTCGCCAATGCTTTGGCTACTGTCCTCAATGATCCAGCATCCGGACAAAAATTTCATTGACCCTATTCCGGTGAACTACCGTTCTGCCTTCCGAGGTTAACGCTACCTCCATCTGCATTTCATTTCTTTCATACAGCTAACTTTCTGCTTTCCGAGACTAAACGCTGTCTCCATCTGCATCTCCATTGCATAAGGCTACCATTCTGCCTTCCGAGACTAAGCACTGTCTCCATCTGCATTCGTATCTTTGCATAAGGCTACCGTTCTGCCTTCCGAGACTAAAAACTGTCTCCATCTGCATAAGGCTACTTTTCTGCCTTCCGAGGCTAAGCTCTGCCTCCAATTTACTTTTCGAAACTAATCGTTGTCTCAAGCATTATTTACTTCACTTTTCTTTCGGGCTAAGCTCTGCTCTTCAATTCGCAAGACTAAGCTCTATCTGCTCAACATCATACTACTGCATTTTTCATGGGCTTAAATATCGCCAACCTATCCAAAGGCGTCATCGTTCAGAGGCACCCTCTTCATAGCCCGAGAACACCATTTCATGGCATGAGGATCCTTTTATCAATTTGCATATCATTATTCAAAGGCATCATGGTTCGGAGGCACCATCTTCATGGCCCGAGAACATCATTTCATGGCCTGCGAATCCTGCATCTTGCAATTCATGGCCCAAGACATCATGGTCTAAAGACGTCATCCTTAACCGTCCAAAGACAACATACATAGTCCAACGGGAATTTGCATCATGTTTAAATTGCGCACGATATATGCTTGTATTGTTCATTTGCAGGTAATCCAGCTAGCAACAACTATCCAGGCAGGAGAAGTCCCGCTCCAGTTCTCCCAACTACACCGTTTGTTCACCCAACCTTGCCCTTTGCGTCCGTCCTTGTTGAACTTCACCGGTATACTTCGTCGGTGACTCCTGAACTACATACGACCTGATTCCTGTAAACCCAGGGATATGTAGGCAGCTCAGAGACCAGGGTGCGGCCTAAACCTCCCAAACTATTCCCACTCGGTCAAAATTGGACATCATATCTTTACCTGACAACTCTTTCAGCCTTCCCGAGTAAAGAGGGGCAGCTGTTGATACCCAATTTTTCCTCAAAATTATTTTCAAACCTACATGTTACCTTCAAAATCATTTTTAATGTTAGTGGTATTTTTCCACAATTTTTCATATTTTTATCAACTTATTCTCTATTTATTTAGTACTTTGTATTCCATAATTATTCATAAATTATATTATAAATAATTTCAAAATGTTTCTAGCTCAATATATTATCTGTAATCCTATTTAATTCTATTAGAATTTAACTATTTCACGAATTCACCAATTAGGCACTATTTAATTATAATTATACAATTTTTGCAACTATGGCCTGATTGCGCATTCATGCTATTTTTAATTCGATAATCGATCATTTTTATATCGTTACACTAGATAATTACCTTAATTTTCATTTATATAACATTAATTTCATTTTTATACAATTATTACTTATTTTTATTAATTATTTATCTAATTTTAATGGGTATTTAACAATTAGCCACATTTCATTTAAATTCTAGCCTAATTTTTAACCCAACCCATCAGAATTTAACAACCCAATTCCATACCCAGCCCAAACCAAATCCTACCCGGCCCAACCCCGGATCAATCTGAGTCGTTGATCAAATTAGATGAACGGCCCAAATCATTATTTCCTTAATTAACTCTAACCTAACCCCCCAGGCCCCTCTCATTTCACACCCCTCAATTTTATCTCTCTAATCTCTCTCTATCCCTCTTGTTCTCTCTAGAACCTTCCCCTCGCCTCCTTCCTCCGATGTAGTCCGTTCATCTCCTCCGGCCACTTCTCCTACCAGAAATCATGGCCTCTCACCATGGCTTGGCCTTTGCTTCATTTCTACGCCGGGTATCACTACCTTGAGGCCCTTAGAGGAACCAGAAGGCGGTTCACTCACCTCTCATGGTTTCTCATGCCATTTCCGGCCACCTCCGACTGTCTGAGTAAGATCTATGACCTCTCCGGCTAAAAGCCAGTGAAACCTTAGGGTTTTCTCATTTTCTTTGGGTTCTTTGAAACCCTAAAATTTAAGGTTTTACGATTTCTTTTAGATCTGTTATAGATCTATGTATATTGTGAGTTTATCGTTGTTTTCCTCAAAGGTTTTCCCTATTTCTCTGAGATAACTCTTCATCTTCAACTAGGGTTTCTTGACCCCTTTTTAAAACGTTTTTATCTTCTTATTTTAATACTAATCTTGATTTCCAGTATGTTTTTAATCATTCTGCGTAAATCTCCTCTTTTACCCTGAAGAATTCTAATGAAGCCCCAATTTTTAGGGTATATGTTCGTATTATTTATTACGTTTTCTTATCTATATGTTCTTCCGGACACTCCCTGAGTTCTTTGCTTCTCGCTGTAGTTTTGTTGTTAAGGTTTCCAACCTTCTATTGTTTCTGTGATTTTCTTGCTTAGGGTTCTCTGACCTTCATGACTATTTGTTTAATAAGTCTGATTGTTCATAGTCTACCTAATACCATACTGATTATGTGCATCTCTTAGTAATGTTGTGATATCCTCCTTGAACCTATAATTTTGCGCCTGTTCCTTATAATCCCGTATTGATTTTTAAATTGTTTCTTTATTTGTGAGATGATTTCCTTAATTAGAACCGATTCTTTGAGATTTTAGTCCCATCCGTGATTCTTGTGGTTGATTTTTAGAATTGGATTGTATCCTACCTTATTTATGTGCTCAATCATGCTGTCAAGTATCCAGTATATATTTTCCTTATGTGAAAGATTATGTATTTGGCCTTTATCACATGTTACATGCTTTACTACTCCTGCTATAGTAAAATTAGTTCGTAATTGATTCTTTCCTTATGTACCACCAAATATGTTCGTTTGAATTAGGATTCCCTAATCAAAGGGAGTCCAGGCTTGTGATTGATTCTGATTGAATATTACTTCCATTATTATGTTAAACCAGTACTTGTCACCTTATTTTCTACTCATTTTTAAAATCTATAAATACTTTACTCTTTCTTTAATACACACAGGCATAGATACAAACTGATCTGTGCACTCTCTCTTTCACAACTAAAGTTTCATACTCTCTCTATCTTCTCTTTTGTACTACTTTCTATTACTTTAAGTTATCCGGATGCAAGCCAAGGCTAACAACTGTGAATCTCCTATCTTTTCTTGTATTACTTCTTTCTTCATCATACTGGTATGTTCTGATTTAAGCTTCAGCCATCAAACCAATATGTTTCTATTGATAGTTCAATTCCTTGTATTTTGATATGTTTCTACTTATGGTTTTGCTGTTCAACATGCAATTAGAGTTCTGAATCCCCTCTACATGTTTAGTTTCATTTCACTAATGTGTCTCTCTACACTTAGCCTCTGTTCCTTATATGAATCTCCATGCCTATGACTAATATGTTAGTTCAATCATGATGTCAGTCGTTTGGTTGATATGTTACTCTAATTTGACGCTTAGTTATACCCCTGACCTCCCCTGAACCCTTAGGAACCCTTGATTGTGGGTCTATGTGTGATTCTGCCTGCTTCACAGGCTGTGTATTTGTCCCTCGAACCTCTCACCCTTGTTTGTGACTGCTAGGCCACCCTGGGTCCTTTATGTGATGCTAGCTTTATTTTTGTTTTGAGTTTGGTGTCTCTCAAAAAACTGTTTTCGTCAGTTGAACCTTTGTTCTAAAAAAGGATGATCTTTACTAAGTCCCTCCTCTTTTCAAACTATTTTCAATAATTTTTTCACTTGGACTTCCCAAACTATGAGCATATCTCACTCTACTCCTAGTTTCTTAAGTTTAGCCCCCTTCGTGTGAGAACTGCCTTGGGGACCCTTTGAACTCTGACACACAAGGTTGGCATTCCCACACTGCACTTACTCCATCTTGGTTATGAAATCTGGGTGTGAGCACTGCCTCGGATCCTCTGAGGTCCTTAGGAACTCTGACACACCCAGATTATGAAAGGTTATGACATATGGCATTGAGGATCTGGAGACTTGAGCCTATTATTGCAGGTTCCCTATAGTTAACTTCTTCTTTTCCTATTTTTAATTATGTAATTCATATTAAGAGATTTGTAATAATTATTTGTAAAAAATGATTCTGGGGTCGGATAGTAAAAATGGGTGGGGATATGCATGCTATAGTCTAAGTACGGGTAGAAACCATGCATATAGGTTTACTTTCTTTTATATGTGCAATAGCAACCATGTTTAGGTACAACATGCCAAGCATGCATGCAATTAAATGCCATGACATTAGGTTCATTCGCCTGCTTTTTCTTTCAGCACATCCTCATTCCTTGCCTTCACTTAGAAATCCTGTTCATAGGATCAATAATAACAATAAAACTGCTAGCATGTAATTCTGCTCATGTATTCTGAAATGTAGCCTAATTCCTGCCTTAGAACGAATGAGATAACAAAATTGCGATCCTATCTTACTGTGTTATATACGTAGAGGTCTTGCATTAGGTAAACAACAATTAAGACTATCATTCTTTCTTGTCTCGAAACTATACATCTAGAAATTTTGCGTATAACTGTTCTGTATCACACTGCATTAGAAATCATGCCTTAGGGTCATACTCATTCAAATCGCACTTATCCTAAACACATATCTCAAACAGCCTGTACCTTTATAGGTGTAATATATACCACTCTCTAAGGTCTCGTTTTAACATAGTTAAGCTACTAATACATGAAAGAACTTAATTTGTTTTACATGTCTATAAATAATTGGTAATGATTCTGCATTTTGTATGCACTTAGGTACAACATGTTTTAGGCAAAAACAACCCAAACAGTTTTCTTTAATAATATAGGTAACTACTGAGCATTGTTCCACGCCTAGGCAAGCTTTAGGTAATTGAAATCATTAAACTGGAAATACCCATTTTCTATGTGTACTGTCTAACTATCAGCATGCTTAAAATCAATAGGCAAGCCAAGACTAGGACCTCCTCTCTGAGTTTCGAAATGAATCTGCCTCTTTGTTATTATCACCTAGATACCATGCTTTAGGATCTAAACCTGGACCTTAATTTGTGTATGAGATATGTTGTTTATATGCAATATATGTGGAGGTATATGTGAGCCCTTTCCTGTTTTCCATGCTCCCCTTTTATTTGCAAGTCCTATTTGTTTCTTATATGTCGCTCTAGAATTTTCACCTTTAAAACCTGAGGGTCTGCCTAGCAACTCCCTTGAGGGTAGGAGTCCTAATTTCCTCCAGTACTGATAGGAAGGGACGGGTAACAACATGCAATAGAGTTCGTGAACAATACACGCTTTAATTACCTTCACGAGGTGGGAAATGGTAGAATATGGATATGATGACCGGTGCGCTAATGTCACGTGTAGCCCCTCTTTGAGGAGTTTCTATCGAGTATTGCATTGATGTGATCAATATTATGTTAAACCTAGGATATCCCTCTTTTAAATGTTATGGTAGTTCTTTTCCTTTCTAAAATTAAATAACTTGAACACTTGTTTGAAATCCCCTCTTACCTGAGCCCCTTTACCTGTTATTTGTTAATTGTATGAATTCATGAAAACTATTTGGCCGGGAACCACATTGTGGATCTTGAGGGGTTCCTAATACCTTTCCCTCGGGATAATCTCAAGCCCTTACCCGATCTCTGGTGATGCAAACTAGTTTCATGAGTTAATTGCTCTAGGTACCCTAACGCACCTTAAAAATCGTTAGGTGGCGAATCTTCTCTTTTAATAACCCTCTTCCTTTAATTGTCAGAATGTCATAAACCCGATCTCCGCGAGGAAAAAGGGGGCGTGACAGACATTGCTCCCGATAGAAACTCTTTGTCAAATTTGAAAAAGAAAATTGTAGAAAGTTTAGTATGCAATCAAGTGGAGCGAATAAGCGCCAGAGTAAAGCCTCCGATTGATGAGGGGAAAATGGTTATGGTATTTATACCAGCTCAAGAGTGAGACTATTTCAAGAATATAATGTATGCTATGGGAAAGTCATTTGCGGAGGCCATGAAAATTGTTGAGATGGTAGAAAATGGTTTCAAAACGGACCAAATCTTGAGTCTGGATGCCTTCAAAGCCACATCACAGGCCGTTCAGAATTGTTTAGGGGGTTTGATGAACAGAAACATGAGAGAATAGGGAGCCATAATGGCTTCGATCTCGAGGGGAGCTCAAAGGTCATTCAACCAACCATATATGCCACCTACAACCCAATAACATTACTACCCGCATCATGATGTTGCATACACCATGGCACCACCTCACTATGTGGTGATGAACGCGACCTTACACACGGCTGCAAAACTACCCAAAAAATCGCGCTCCACCTCCCAGAAATTTTCGTCCTTACCAAGATCCATATAATCCCTAGCAAAATATTCCCCACTACAATCCTTGCCCAAGAGAGCCTCCCATAAGGAATTGGTTCACCTCTATTAGTGAATCATACTCGAGCTTGTTCAAAAAGCTAGTCAAGTTAGGTCATCTGCAACCAATGACTCTGAATCGACCAAACCCTGAGTCCCCCTTGCACCGAGCTGATGCTAGATATGAATACCATTACGTAGTAGTGGGACATGTTACTGAAGATTGTTGGACTCTCAAAAGAGCAGTGGAGGACCTCATTAAGGTTATGCCAATAGTTCTTAGTGAAGAAGAGGCCCCTAATGTGACAAACAATCTGTTGCCTACTCTCAACATTGGTCCAATCATTGGAATTATATTTGATTGTCACGACCCGATTTACCCTCCGGATGGTATCGTGAAGACACCTAGTCTCTACGACTAGGTAAGCCTAAATCTTGCGGAACAATATAGATAACAAAAATAAAGACATAAAGAAAAACATAAGTAGACATAACATAGCCGCTCGACATGTACAAATATAACTTCCCAAAACCCGGAATGTCACATCTAGTCACAAGCTCTGTACTAAATTAGCTCTATACAACGAAAAACAGAAAATACATAAGATGTCTATCAAAAATCTGGAGTGGAAGTGACTCGAAGGACTCTGCGGACGCGGCAGAATTACCTTTCGGTCTCCTCGAAGATACTACTCGGACTCCTAGCCACGAAACTGAGTGCTGGTACCTGGATCTGCACATGAAAAACATGTGCAGGAAAGGACATGAGTACACCACAATTGGTACCCAGTAAGTTCCAAGCCTAACCCCAGTCAAGTAGTGACGAGGTCAGGTTAAGGCTCTACTGGATTTTTTTAAGTAAAACAGTTTAAAACAGTACAGATGGATGTAAAAGCTAAGGTAAGAAGTAGGAATGAATAATCTAAAAGTAAAACAACAACAGGGAGCCGTTGGCTCAGCACAAAGAATCACACGGTGGAATCTCCCGGGATACGTCCCGTAGTTCCAAATGTAAAGATGCAGTACATGGGGAAAGCTCCCGGAATACGTCCGTAGTCCCAATTTAAATATGCAGTACAGGGGCAAAGCTCCCAAAATACGTCTGTAGTCCCAATTTAAATATGCAGTACAAGGGAGAAAGCTCCCGGAATACGTCTGTAGTCCCAATTTAAATATGCAAAGCGAATGAATGTCGGATGCGGTATATTTAAACAACTCAGGAAAAAAGTCACAGACAAGAACAAGATAAAGACTAACTAACATGGTACACATTGTATCAAATAGAGAATTTAGGTAAAATAGGTAGGCATGCTTCTTCCTAATCTAAACTACACAGGTAGCACATTAAACAGTGAAATACGAGTAAAATGATTTATGGCATGGATAGGAAAAATGGAATTTAAGCAACAATGGACCGTGTACGTACTCGTCAGCTCACATACACGGCGCCCATACAACAAATAGTATCAAAACAACCTAAGGGGAAGTCCCCACACAGAGTTAGGCAAGACACTTACCTCGACTGCTCTACTCAACTCAAAACCACGCTCTTGCCACGAGTACCCGACTTCGAATGTCCCAAATCTATTCAATTCAATTGCATAATGTAAATATCACTTTAAAGAATCAATATAGCTAATTAGTGTTTTCGAACTTAGGGTACACCACTCCCTAGTTGATGATGATTTAGACATATGGTACACCACTCCCTAGTATCCTTACCGGTATAGGGTACACTCTACGTAGAAGTATTATAGGTGCCTATGTTCTTGAATTTCCATGTGTCTTATTATTACATATTCTGTTCATGGGTCTCAGAAAAATACGTAAGTTATTGGACGCCGAAACGCTCCCGGGCTATCCAAAACCCATTCTGAACATACGCCCAAGTTCGAAATCATCATACGAAGCTATTGGAACCGTCGAAACTCGATTCCGAGGTCGTTTGCTCAAAATGTTGACCGAAGTCAAACTTGGCATAAAAGGGCATTCTTAAGAAACCAAGTGTTCCTATAGCACTCAAAACACTTCCAAATCCTGAACCACCCATCCCCGCAAGTCCTAAATCACGACAAGCCGCTATGGGAAGTCTCATTTTAGGGGAACGGGGTTCGATAATGCAAAACGACCGGTCAGGTCGTTACACTCTCCCCCTCTTAAACAAACGTTTGTCCTCGAACGAGTATAGAATCGTACCTGAAGTGCTGAATAAATGTGGATATCCGCTCCGCATGTCCTCCTCGGACTCCCAAGTCGCCTCCTCAACTGGTTGGCCCCTCCACTAGACCTTCACGGCAGAAACTCTCTTGGACCTCAACTGGCGGTCCTGTCTATCAATAATAGAAACTGGCTCCTCCTCGTAGCCTAACTTCTCATCCAACTGGATAGTGCTGAAATCAACCATGTGAGAGAAGTCGGCGTGATATCTCCGAAGCATGGATACATGAAAGACCACTTGATAAGATGGGAGGTAAAGCTAACTCATAAGCAACCTCTCCGACTCGCCTCAACACCTCAAAAGGGCCTATAAACCTTGGGCTCAACTTGCCCTTCTTCCCGAATCTCATAATGCCCTTCATTGGCGAAACCTTTAGCATAACCTTATCTCCCTCCATAAATGCTACATCACGCGCCCTCTGATATGCGTAACTCTTCTGTCTGGACTGTGCTGAGTGGAGCCTCTCTTGAATAAACTTTACTCTCTCCAAAGCATCCCTCACCAGGTCAGTTCCATATAACTTAGCCTCACCAGGCTCAAACCACCCGATAGGAGAACGACATCGCCGACTATACAGAGCCTCGAATGAATCAATCTCGATGCTGGACTGATAACTATTATTGTAAGCAAACTCGTCCAAAGGCAAGAACTGGTCCCACTGACCTCCAAAGTCAATCGCACAAGCCTTGAGCATGTCCTCCAATATCTGAAATGTACGCTCCGACTAACCATCAGTCTGAGGGTGAAATGCTGTACTGAGGTCTATCTGGGTGCCCATCTCACTGTGCAATGCTCTTCAGAAGTGCGAGGTGAAATGAGGACCTCGATATGATATAATGGATACCGACACACCGTGCAACCGGACTATCTCCCGAATGTAGATCTGCGCTAGCCTCTCAGAAGTGTAAGTAGTAGCCACTGGAATGAAATGCGCTGATTTGGTCAATCGATCCACAATGATCCAAATCACGTCAACCTTTCGCAAATTCTGAGGTAACCCAACCACGAAGTCCATAGTGATGCGCTCCCACTTCCACTCAAGAATGGGCATCTGCTGAAATAGGCCTCCTAGCCTCGGATGCTCGTACTTGACCTGCTGGCAATTAAGACACCTAGCCACATACTCCACAATGTCTTTCTTCATCCGCGTCCACCAGAAATGCTGCCTCAAATCCCGATACATCTTCGTAGCACCAGGATGAACAGAATACCGTGAACCGTGTGCCTTTTCCAGAATCCTCTCCCTCAGGCCGTCAACATTAGGAACACACAAACGACCCTGAAGTATCGGAACACCATCCTCGCCCAATGTAACCTCCTTGGCCCTACCCTGGACCACTGTCTCCCGAAGCTCTGCTAAGCACAGATCATCAAGCTGTCGAGCCTTAATCTCTCCCAACAATGAAGACTAGGCAACCACATGTGCAAGAACTCGACGAGGCTCAGAAAGGTCTAATCTCACCAAGCGATTAGCCAAGGAATGAATATCCAAGGCTATAGGTCTCTCCTCTGCTGCAATGTAGGCTAAGCTACCCATACTCTCCATCTTTCTGCTCAAGGCATCTGCTACCACATTTGCCTTGCCCGGATGATAAAAGGATGATGATATCATAATCCTTCAACAACTCAAGCCATCTGCGCTGCCTCAAATTAAGATCCCTATGCTTGAATAAATGCTGCAAACTGTGATGGTCTGTATAAACCTCACAGGACACTCCATACAGGTCGTGCCTCCAAATCTTCAAAGCATGAACAATCGATGCCAACTCTAAGTCATGCACATGATAATTCTTCTCATGAACCTTCAACCGACGCGAAGAATAGGCAATAACTCTCCCGTCCTGCATCAACACACATCCCAACCCAACGCGTGAAGCGTCACAATACACAGTACACATCCCAGAACTGGAAGGCAATGTCAGAACTGGTGTTGAGGTTAATGCTGACTTGAGCTTCTGGAAGCTTGCCTCGCACTCATCGGACCATCGAAACGGGGCATTCTTATGAGTCAATCTAGTCAATGGAGCAGCAATAGAAGAGAACCCCTCCACAAATCGGCGGTAATAGCCTGCTAGGCACAAAAGGCTCCTGATCTCTGTAGCTGAAGTAGGACACAGCCAACTCTGAACTGCCTCAATCTTCTAGGGATCAACCTTGATACCCTCTCCGGATACTACATGCCCCAGGAATGCCATGGAATCTAACCATAACTCACACTTGGAGAACTTAGCATATAGTTTCTGTTCCCGCAAGGTCTGGAGTACCACTCTCAGATGTTGCACGTGCTCACCCAGACTACGTGAGTAAATCAAGATTTCATCAATGAAGACAATGACAAAGGAATCAATATACGGCATAAACACCCTATTCATCAAATCCATAAATGCTGCCGGGGGATTAGTCAAGCCAAAGGACATCACTAGGAACTCATAGTGGTCATATATAGTACGAAATGCATTCTTCAGAACATCTGAGGCCCGAATCTTCAACTGATGATAACCCGATCTCAAATCAATCTTAGAAAACATACGAGCACCCTGCAACTGGTCAAACAAATCATCGATGCGCGGCTGAGGATACTTGTTCTTAATGGTGACCTTATTCAGCTGGCGATAATCAATACACATCCGCATAAACCTATCCTTCTTCTTCACAAATAGGACTGGAGCACCCCATGGCGATACACTCGGCCTGATGAACCCCTTAGCCAACAACTCCTCAAGCTGCTCCTTCAAATCCTTAGGAGCCATACAGTACGGGGGAATGGAGATAGGCTGAGTATTTGGAGCTAAATCAATGCAGAAATCAATGTCTCGATCTGGAGGCATGCCTGGAAGGTATGAAGGAAATACATCAGCAAACTCTCGAACAACTGGCACCGAATCAATAGTCGGGGACTCGGTGGTGGTATCCCGCACATAAGCAAGATAGGCCAGACAACCCTTCTTGACCATATGCCGAGCCTTCATGAAGGAAATAACCCGGCTGGATGCACTAACTGGAGAACCCCTCCACTCCAGCCAAGGAAACTCAGACATGGCTAAAGTAACTATCTTGGCATGGCAATCCAGCACGACATGATAAGTAGATAGCCAATCCATGCCCAGAATAACCTTGAAATCAACCATGTCGAGCAATAAAAGATCCACCCTGGTCTCGAACCCACAGAATGTGATAACACAAGACCGATAGACCTGGTATACCACCACAGAATCGCCCACGGGAGTGGAGACATATATAGGGGAACCAAAGGACTCATGAGGAACATCCAGAAAATGAGCAAATAGGGCTGAAACATAGGAATAAGTGGATCCTGGATCAAACAATACTGAAGTCTATCTACCACATACTGAGATAATACCTGTGATCACGGCGTCTGAGGCCACTACATCTGATCTGGACGGAATAGCATAGAATCTGGCTAGAGCACCTGAAGACTGAGTCCCACCAGAGTGAACGGGAGCTGACTGACCTCCTCCTGACTGGCCTCCACCTCTAGGACGACCTCTACCGCCCTATCCTCCACCTCTAGGTGGCCGGACTGCTGGTGCTAAACCCATAAGCAGATAACCATGCGGCACTGCCTTGCCCCAAAACCTGGGACAAGTCCTCCTTACATGGCCTGAATCCCCACACTCATAACATTTCACAGGTGGCATAGCCTGCTGCCCTGGAGAAGAATCCTAGATGGCTTGAGGACGGTGAGAACCTTTTGGCATGGAATTGAAGTAAGGATTGGAGGATCTCTGGTGACTGGGATAACCGTTGGGTGAACTCTGAATAGTTGGAGGACGGTAGGAACACTCTGGCATGGCGCTGAACTGAGGCCTCACTGGAACACCTCGACGGGGTGGTGGAGGTGCTGAATATAAAGTCCTAAGCTGACCACCCCCTAAACTGACCCTTGCTCCTAACTGGGGCACCCCTGAAATCTCCGGAGTACCTAGCCCTCTTGTCATGCTGACCCTGTTCCTTGCTCCTCGACCGATAACCCTCGATCCTGCGAGCAATCTCTACCACAAGTTGATAAAGAGTACCCATCTCCACCTCTCGGGCCATGGTGGCTCTAATACCTGGATGAAACCTCGCTACAAACCTCCGCACTCTCTCAGCATCGGTAGGTAATATCATAAGTGCATGGCGGGATAGATCTGAAAATCTGGCCTCATAATTTGTCACGGACATCTGTCCTTGCTCTAGCTGCTCAAACTAACACCGCAACTTTTCTCTCTTAGAGGGTGGAATAGATCTTTCCAGAAATATCTGCGTGAACTGCTCCCAAGTGACAGGACGAGAATCTGCTGGCCTGTTGAGAATAAAGACTGCCACCACCTGCGAGCTCTGCCCTCTAACTGAAATGTGGTGAAATCCACTCCATGGTACGCTAGGATCCTCATGTTGTGCTGTCTGTCCCTGCACCTATCAATGAACTTCTGGGCATCCTCACCTCGCTCACCCCCGAAGACTGTGGGGCGCAATCGAGTCCATCTGTCCAACATCTTCTGCTGATCGCCATCCCCAACTGGTCTAGGCTCAGGTGCTGTTACTACAGGTTGGACCCCACCCACGGGCAGTGTACCCTCTGCCTTTCCTGCGGCCTGGGCGGTAGGGGTCTGGGCTCCCCCTCCCGCCTGAGAAGTGGAAGGATCTGCTGGAAATAAACCAACCTGGGACATGGTGTCTATGAATCTCATCATACGGCCCATGACCTCCCTGAAGCCTGGCGCCGTCATGAAGTCCACTGGAGCAGGATCTGATGGAGGCACCTTATCCTGCTCCTCTAGGACAGGATCATCTGGTGGTTCAACTGGAATAGCCCTGGGACGCCCTCATCCTTTACCTCGGGTCGGTGCCCTCCCCCGGCCTCTGTCACGACCTCGGACGGCGGGGGTAGCAGCATCTCCCAGATTAGGAACATCGGATGCGCGCGTCCTCACCATATGTGAGAGAATAGAAGGATGAGTTTTTAGTACATCATCGATTGCACGATAGAATATGAATAAAGAGAGGTTTCCTAACACCCTACATCCTCCTAAAGATAAGTACAGACGAGACGTCTCCGTACCGATCCGCAAGACTCTACTGGGTTTTCCCGTGACTCGTGAGACCTACATGAACCTAGAGCTCTGATACCATGTTGTCATGACCCAAAATCCTAACTCAGGTCGTGATGGCGCCCAACAGCGGGGTCGGGCAAGCCAACACTCATTTAACTAAGGGTTCTTTCTTATTTGACTAAATATTTCATCACGTACCAAGTTATAAAGTTTGAAACACAATATCGAAAATATAATTAACCAATTTTTGATCCGAAAGCAGTCATAAAAAGGTGTGGCCAAAAATATACACAGTCTATAATCCATGGTAACTACTAGGTGTGTGCCAGGAACTAGTGTCACGAGTAGCACACGCATACTAACTGGATATACAAAAGACAAAATATACAATCCCACTGTCTGAAATAAATAGACGGGAAAATAAGCAAAAGAAGCTCCATGGCGCTGCTGAGGATCGTCAGGAGAAAAACAACTCACCGTGGAGTCAGGGCTACTATATCAGCATCTATCTCCGGCATGATAACCAGATGCACCAGCCTCAGGACTTGTACAATTAAGTACAAAAGCGTAGCATGAGTACATAAATAAATATGTACCCAGTGAGTATCGAGTCTAATCTCGAAGAAGTAGTGACGAGAGGTCGACTTGGCACTCACTAAGGTCCAACAGTAAAGTATAACATAGTATAATGAAAGCGGTAGGCATGTAAAACAGTGAACATTAAGTACATATAGGGCACAAAAATCCAAGTGTATACTGAACGTAAGTAAACCAGTACTACATTTTCTCCCAAATATCTGCCAAATCAATATCTACAAAAAATGGTAACATTTCCCATGCGCACACAGGATAAAGACAACCGCCCGGAGTCGTAAAGATAATAACTATGCACTGCCGAGGGTCGAACGACTCGAACCATAAGTGCATCTACTCCCCACTCACGAATCAATCATGTGGCACAGTTGACATAATAATAACAAAGCTATCTCTCTTGCGAATAATATCTCCGACTCAGGTGCTCGTATACTTACACAGAATTATCATAAGGCTACCCCGCTCGCGAATCATACCTATGACTCGGGTGCTAGTATACTTACACAAATTTATCAATAAGATCAGTAGAGGCTATACTTGTAACAAGGATTAATTAACTATCAATTTGGATGTAACTTACTACTATTTTCATGCTAGTTCAATAGTAATAAGCAACTCGAAGTATGCCGAGAGATACATATAGGCACATAAAAGCATGCTCGTGGGCCCTAAAACTACCCGACATGGCATAATAGTAGCTACGCACGGAATCTCGTCACTTCGTGCGCACGTTGCCCCCAAAACAATTACACATAGCATTTAAATCACCTATGGGGACAATTTCCCTCTTACAAGGTTAGAAAGGAGACTCACCTCGTGTCGAATCTACCTCCCGGACCAAAAATGCGCCTGAAACTCTGAACTCTACACCCGAGGACTTGTAACTAGCCAAATGTTATACAATTATATCAATTCATGCTCAAGGTACATAAATTATCCTATTTATTCAATAATTTCATCATTCTTGAAGAATTCCAAATATTAAACCCTGCGCCCACATGCTCGGATTCTGAAATTTCTCGAATGAAACACTCACCCATAACCTAAGGGTCGTTAATATATGATTTTTACTTGAATTCATAGCAAATTAATGGGTAATTCATAAAATCTCCACAAGCCCTAGGTTACTAGCCAATTCTTGATTTTTTTCACTAATTAAGTAGGTAATTTAACTAGTAATTCATGAATTTAAACTAACTTTAGGGTGGAATTAACTTACCTTACAATGGTTGGTCGTGGAGTCCTTCTCCAAAGCTCTCAAGGTCTTTTAATGGAGGAAAAATGGGGATGAAAATGAAGACTCCCGTATTTAAAAAGATCACACTATCTACAGTGTTTTTGCACCTGCGGCTCAAGGACCGCACCTACGGTCTTGCACCTGCGAGAAAAAGCTCGCACCTGCGGAGAGGAGACCGCACCTGCGGCTCCACTCCTGCGGAACTTTGTCCGTACCTGCGAGAAATGGCTTGGCCACTGGTTTCCGCACCTGCGAAGCTAGGACAGCAGGAGCGGTCCCGCACCTGCGGCTGGCCAACCGCACCTGCGGTCACACAAAATCAGGTGCACCAGTTGTATTTTCAGCTAGTTTATTTGCCCGAGGGGCACCTCGGTCCACCCGAGCCCCCGTCCAAATATACCGACAAGTCCCAAATCATAATACGGACTCGCTCGAGCCTTCGAAAAACTCAAAACAGCGTTAAAACGCAAAATCACCCTTCAAAACCCCTAGAACCAAAATTTAAGAACCTATACTACTCGGAATGGTACCAAATTTTACAGACAAGTCATCAATGACATATAAGAACTTTCCCGGTCTCGGAATTCTATTCGGACCTCGATAACTCAAAAACACGTTCCAAACCAAATTTCATACTTAAGGAAACTCTTATTTCGATATTGGACGCTGAAATGCTCCCGGGCTATCCAAAACCCATTCCGAACATATGCCCAAGTGCAAAATCATCATACGAAGCTACTGGAACCGTCAAAACTCGATTCCGAGGTCGTCTGCTCAAAATGTTGATCGAAGTCAAACTTGGCCTAAAAGGTCATTCTCAAGGAACCAAGTTTTCCTACTGCACTCTAAACACTTCCAAATCCCGAACCACCCGTCCCCGCAAGTCGTAAATCACGAGAAGCCACTATGGGAAGTGGCATTTTAGGGGAACGGGGTCCGATAACATAAAACAGCCGGTCGGGTCATTACAAAATACACTTAGAGGCTTTGTAGATAGAGGTTTATTTTGTACATTCTGTCAGAGGCCTTGACGGCCCATATGTATTCATGTTTTAAGAAAGATGGTTCATTGATACAGTGTTTTCCCACATATAGTTATACATTACAAGTTGGGGCCATGTTGGCCCAGTTACCAATAATAGTACGATAACAAAGATATGTTACCTTGGTAATCAGTTGAATAAGGCACCGGGTTCCCGTCGTGACCCTTCGGTTTGGGTCGTGACAGTTTCACTCTTGTATACAGCCTTGGGCTCACTTTATTCATAATTATCACAGAATTTTCTAGTGATGGTCAGGGTAGTAGGAATGGTGTCTAGGCTTGGCCATTTCAGCTTTGTCTAGTCATTGTACCCTTCAGAAGGTATGCCTAGCATTTTACCCAGCTCCTTTGCATCGAAAGATATTTTCACTGCTTTCACTAGGTTGGTGATCCTTCCATACTTCACTGCAGCACTATCCATAAACTCAATAATTTCACCCCTTGCCAATCTGCCATGCATCTGAAGGACCTTGTCCTTCCAGCCTTGCACCTCTAATTTCTCCAGCAGCAGTACCATCCCTTCCTCCTCCAAATCCTTGAAGAGTCTACCCTTCAGAATAGTTTTTTTCCAAATTTGGCCATATTGTCCTTTTCACTATCTGAATCATCCTCCTCTTCTCCACTCCAATCATGTTCTTCAACAATTTTTACTTGTTTATTTTTCACTGCAGACCTGGTCCTTTTTTCTAGGGTGGATGGTTCAACAAACTTTGACATAGAAGTAGACTTCTTAGAAGAAGTCTAGGCTTTCTTGGGCTTGGGAGTCTGAACCTCCACCTCAGCTGTCACATCTTCATCTTGATGGACAAGGTCCATCTCATCCATATCAACAGCCTCAACAGGATCTCCCACTTTTTTCTTCCCTTTGTCCATCCTTTTCTTTTTGCTTTCTTCTAAGGATCTTTGCAACTCTACCTCACTCTGCTTTTGGTGACTTATTGTGGATCTTCTTCTTGGGAGAGGAATTTCAGTAGTGTCAGAAGGGGCAACCTTCCTTTTCTTGTTATCCCTAGCAGTGCCAGGGGTCTTAGTCTTAGGAGTTCTCTTCTTCTTGGGGTTGTAACTATCACCTGCTTTCTTCAATAGATCTGCGAGAGTTTCTTCAACTGATGAACCAAGTTCATCTTTATTTTGTCCAAGTTTAAACAGCGATTTAGCGGCTTCTTGGGGTTGACACTTTCCTCCACTTTATCTCATTCTGCTCAACAAATAGCCATTCTGCCAGTTTCAGACGTGGGTGAAGAATCAACCACTCTTTCACCCATTCCCCTTTCTTCACTTCGAACACCCTCACTCTCTTTTTCTTTTTCCCTTTTATATTTACCACCTCTCCTTCTAGACTCAGACGTTTCTACATCTAACACAGACCCAACCAATATAATCCTATTCTCTAGATTTTCAGCCAACTCAGAAATGACCTCAATAGTAGTATTTGGACCAGAAGTTACCTACTCAGTATCAGAAGACCTAGTTTCTTCCCCCTCAGTCGCATACTTGAATGAGTCGTCAGAGTTCTGGGGTTCTTGGACTTGACTTACTTTTAATTGTGCATTTAATTTCTTTGATAACGCACCTCCAACCATAATTTTGCGAGCAAGCATTTTTACTCGTCTTTTCTTAGGCTGAGGGGTAGTTGAAGATGAGGAACATGGTGGGGGTGTACCTGGGTTATCATAAGGGTTAGTCATTTTTTGCGTGGTTCTGGAAGAAAGAATATAGGTAGATTAAACTTTGGAGGAAGAGAGAAGATGGAAAGTATTTTCGAAGGTTTGGGAATTATGAGAAGAGGGCAGGGATGATGATGATCAATTTAAATGAAGGGGGTAATTAATGGGTAACGACATTCTCATCAGTCATTTAGAAGTCTAATCAAACTGAAATGTCAGTTTTGATTAGACGGTGGAGTCTTCCCTAGAATCTAGGTGATTTAATTTTGTTAGGATTCTTTCGAACGGAACTGGTTCACTTTAATTGGATAAGTTTAGGAGAAATTTGGACTTAGGTAGGAATCTGCTCATTATTCAAATATTATTATTTCAAATTGTGCAGAGTGTAGAAAACATACCGTGTTATCTAGATGAACAATGCATGTCTAAATTTGCCAAAATAGAGAAAATATCATTAGAGATTAGTGAATCATTTTTACACATGGCACAACAGTATACTATTTACAGTATGAGACTGAGAAAAAATTAATCTAGTTATTTACACAAGTTCCAGATTTTCTAACCAAATATTTTTTTCCATTGTTTTATTTCAAAATTTCTGAACTGGTCCTTTTAGGTGATCTTAATTATCCCTAATTCTAAACTATTCCTTTCAAAGTGATCTCTACTTAGAGCTTTTGTGAATATGTCAACTATTTTCTTGTTAGTAGCACAAAACTCCACAGTGATCATCCCCTTTTCATAATTATCCCTAAAAAAATGATGCCTAACATCTATGTGCTTAGTCCTTTTGTGATGAACCGGGTTCTTGGTCATACTAATTGCACTAGTGTTATCACGAAAAATGAAGATACAACTATTTAACCAAAGAATTAGATCCTTTGACCAAAGCTATTTTTAAGAAGAACGCGGGTTTCTGGTAACAAAGGTAAGACTGATAATTAAGTAAAGGGAATAATAAGATGCACGAAAAGTAAATTGTGTATCAATAGTAGTTCGAATGTCCTCTACAAGTTATATTTCATTCCCTTATATAGGAAATTTCTTAATATAACGTCTACCTTTTTTAATGATTTTACATCTAATTATGGCATTAATGTAACGTTACAATAAGTAACCGTAACTGTTGCGTGAATGTTGTGTAACATGTGGATCATTAATTGAAGATATATGAATCTGCCCTTTGTTCTGCCCAGATACATACTGACCGTGTCTCTTCATCTTCTTAATCAGGTTGAGACTCCCATAGATAATTACCCCGTGGGTATGATTTGCCGTGCCTCTTTGACTCGTACCTCTTCGTAGAGTCCTGTCCAACTGTCAATTTTTCATTGCTCCACATAGACTGCTGAGTCATCAAGAATTATTACACGTGTGAAGCTCTTTCTTACCAATATAGATTGTCCCCCCACTTACCATTTATTTATCGATTAATATTTGGTAAGTGGATACTCATTTATGGAGGGAATATTTTGCCGGCGCTTCACTCGAAACACTGCATCTTTCTCTGAACGTAAGCGTCGCTTGTGACTTCCATTTAATACTTATGCCATGTGGCATTTCCGGATTGGTTCTGCAATTGTTCAGCACCTTTTAGGGCTTTTTGCGGCTGCATGAGTCACGAAGTTGAGACTCCCGTAGCTAATTACCCCGTAGGTATGATTTGCCGTGCCTCGTTGCCTCGTACCTCTTCGTAGAGTCCTGTCCAGCTGTCGCGCTTTCATTGCTCCACATAGACTGCTGAGTCATCAATAATTATTACATGTGTGAAGCTCTTTTTTACCAATACAGATAGTCCCCCCACTTACCATTTATTTATCGATTAATATTTTGTAAGTGGATACTCATTTATGGCGGGAATATTTTGCCACCGCTTCACTCGAAACTCCGGATCTTTCTCTGAACGTAGGCGTCGCTTGTCACTTCCATTTAATACTTATGCGATGTGGTATTTCCGGATTGGTTCTTCAATTGTTCAGCGCCTTTTTGGGCTTTTTGCGGCTGCATCACTCATGTAGTGACATCTTCAATTATGGCGTTCACATCATTATTTTTTCCCATTTTTTACAGTTGTCTTCGAGTATAAAAACCTCTTTTCCTTTCATGAAAAACTTCTAACTTTCAAACTTTATTTGTAAAGAACTTTTTCTTGCCTTTGTAAATATGTCTTCCTCAAACCAATCTAAGAGAGTCATAAATGTAGATGATTTGACTCCTCTTTTATTCTGACACGGAGTAGGAGAGGCGGCAGGTTGAGGAATTTAGGTTCTACTCCTTCAAGGGGTTATTCCTCTTCTCAAATTACTTCCCCTCCTTCTTCTAGGTTTTTAACTTCTCTGAGGGCTAGGGCTTCTAGATCTTCATCCAAGGGTAGAGAACATCACAAACCTTTGCGCGAACCGAGGGTCGATGAAATAGTACCTGCGGAATTCACCTTTGCTAGGGATAGTCAGGCCCTTAAAGACCAGCTTTCTTCATTATCGTCTCTTGATAGTGCTGACAAGTACCCTACCTAGATTACTGAAGGTTTAATTTCTCTTGTACGCAGGACTGTTATTGGAGGTCCGATTTTCCTGTCGTCGTTCCAAATAGTAATCAAAGAATAACGTCTTACAAGACGGGGTATTCTTTTGTTTATCTTATCCATTTACATAGAGTTCAAGCCTCCCATGGACCCAGTTATCATCGAGATCTGTCGATTTTTCAAAATTTGCTTGGGACAAGTCGGTCCTCTTATATGGAGAATCGTTGCATGCCTTAGATATTTGGCTACCTTAGCTTCGGTACCCTTTACCTTTCATCATCTTATTCACCTCTATTCTCCAATGTTGTTCCGCCAGGGAATTTTTACCCTGGCTGCTAGGAGTAAAACGGTGTTAGTGACTCCTGACGATGATAAGGATCGAGGTTGGTTTCTTCGGTAGTAGGTGAAGAGAATCTTCCCTTCCCTGAGAAGTGAAATCTTACACGTGAGTACATTTTTGCTCCCATTCCTTGCTTTTTGATTTAGATATTTTATCAATACCGTAGCTGTTTCTTCTTTATGCAACAATCATGGGAACCGCCGAGAATGTCTCTAGTTTCCGAGATTGGGTAGAAAAGCTTTTGTTAACCGCTCCGTTAGAAGAACGTTCAAAGAAGTACCTCTCCAGGAGGTTTGGTGTGAGATTTAAGACTCACGGTAAGTGAATTTTTAATTCTTCCTTCCTTTGAGCATCATTTAATCCTTTTCTTTTGACAGGGTTTCCCGCTCGTGGACTTTCTGGTTTGTTCCAAAGTTGTCTCTGGCTCAGGCCTAGGAGATCATCTCGGGCTCTTCTTCTTCAAACTGAAAAGCAGGTGTGTCAAGGACCTCGGAAGATGAGGAGGAAGAGGAGGGCTCTTTAATCCTTAGGTCATGTAGAAGGAAGGTGGTCTCAGACGACGAGTCTACACATGTCATTGAGCCTTCCGTGCCTGAAGTTGAATTTTCTGCCCCTGAGGATGCTACTCCCTCTCCCGTGCATGAATCTGTTGATCTTTTATTCCGTGAGGGATTTGGTCATGTCGCTGATGAAGCTCCCCTGGCTGTTTTCTCTCCTTCTCTTAGAGAACTTCCCTCGACTGTTCCAGCTATTTCTCCTGCTCCCGCATCATTTCCTGCTTCCGTGCCTTCTGTTAGAGAAGTAGGGTCTTCCAGCAGGGAGATGAGGATGGTGATGATAGAAGTACCGGAAGAGGGTAGCCTCTTTAAAAAGTCTGGCCAGCCTGATGTGTGGTTGAAACCATTGATAGGTCTGACAGAGAGAGCTAAGCTGGATAGCCACAGTTCTCTTACATGGCTAGTGAGATCGTGCATAATTCTTTAAGGTAGAATGCATTTTCTTTCATTCATTCTTGTAAACGTACTTCCCGTATCTAATTTATTTTATTTTGTAGATCAATCTTATAGGCACGGAGCTTATGAAGAGGGTTTCTCATACGGAGCAGGAAGTAAAGGAGTGGCATGCTGAAGCAGATAACTGGAAAGAGCAGTATGAAAGCTTAAGGCTCGACATGGAGGCTGTAGAAGAAGAAAAATGTACCTTGGAGCAGCAAGTGAGGGTCATGACAGCAGAGTTGGCCGTGGAGAAGGCATCTTCTGATCAGGCAGGCAAGGATAAGAACGTCCTAGAGTCCTCATTTGCAGAGCAGCTGTCCCGTGCCTCTGAAGTGATTAGGAGCTTGAAGGCCCTACTAGGCCAAAAAGAAGAGTATTCGGGCAAACTCGTGCAATCACTTACCCAAACCTAGGAGGATCTCCGCAATTCTTCAGAAAAAGTTCAACTTCTGGAAAGGTCTCTCGCTCTTTTAAGGGCCTCTAATGATGCTGCCGTAGCTGAGAGGGATGAATTAAGAGCTGAGATTGTGTTGTGGGAGAAATATTACAAGGTTCTTAAAGACAAGGCAGTTGTCGATGTTAGTTGGGCGTATATGAACTCTCGTCTCGACACATTGACTAAAATGAGCCGAGAGGGTTTTGACCTCAATGCTGAAATTGCAAAAATCAAGGAGACCGTTGAGAAGTCTCAACAAGGTCAAAATCTCTCTTCATCTGAAGGTCAGGCTCCTGCTGCTCAAGTCTCATCACCCCAAGCTGCTCCTCCTGCTAGTGAAGTCAATCCTCCGTCTGAAGAAGTTTAAGATGTTGGTTCCTTTTGTTTTCCTTGTTTCAATTGGTGGTTACCCCCAGTCCCATCGGGGGTAAGTTTGGATACTTTTAAGTCCCCAAATGACCACTTAGGGGCACCTCAATGTATAAAAACCTAATACGGCTAAATATAAGTTAATACTTAGTTTACTTAGCCGTTAATATAATAATGCAAGTATGACTTTTGATTTGAGTTTCTGTTTCACTCTTTAAGTCTTTTGCATGCTTCATCTTTGAGGTTTAAGTTTTACCTCTGAGTTTTGCATATCAAATGCTTAGATTATTCGTACCTTTTTGTAGTAAGTACGGTTTTGTGAAATAGGGCCCTTTTTTGATCGACACTTAATGAAGAAGACGTCTCAACTTTATAATGGTGTAAAAATGCAATAGAGAGATAGGAATTTTTCACATGTTTAACAATGTTTCTGAAGAAAGTTTTTGTGTTTGAACCTTCGCAGCATTTCACATGTGCTTAAGTATCGTATAAAACTCATGCTGCAATTGTTTTCTTTTAACAGGTTTGATGTAATCTTGTATTTCGTAACTGTTTTTCTTGCGAAACAGTTTTTTCGAGTTAATACAAAGAATAACTATTTTTTGTTTGTGACAGGTTTGTTATGGGTTTTTACCCGTAACTATTTTTATTGACAACAGTTTTTAATAAAATACAAGGGTAATTCTTTTTCATTCGTAACTGTCTTTTGTTTATAACCGTTTTTTGAATAGATACAAGGATAATGATCTTTCCATATGTAACTGTTTTTATTGACAAAAGGTTTTGCATGAGTACAAAGATTTCATAATTGTTTTCAGTTACAACAGTTTTTCTGAATAAGTACAAAGATGATGATCTTTTATCCATAACTGTTTTTAGTTACAACAACTTTTGAATAAGTACAAAGATGTGCATTTCTCCCTCGTAACTAATATTTTGCCTTTTAACCGGAACGTTTGTTTACATTCATGAACATGTTCGAAGGTTTTTTGAATCAGGCTTTGAGCTTTGAATCTTTGGCTCTTCTGATTTTGCTCGTATCACTTGACTTGTTGGGATGATGGATCTTCAGGCTCGAGCTTTGACTTTTTGATAGTATTCTTTGCTTCTTCTTTTCCTTCCATACTATATAGTCCCCCAAGTGTTTGAGCTTTGAAGAATGAAATCTCGAGCACTTGACTATTCCTTCCTTGTGGTCCTTTTTCCTGAAAAGGAAAAACATACGGGACTCGAAGGTATATAGTTTTTAGATGATGACAGCTTAACCCTTTAAAACGCCAATCAGAAAAGTGTAACCCTAGACCGGGAATTCAGTTACTTCCTCGCGTCTTTGCAGGTCTAATATCATCATCTGGTAATGGGTTAGCTTTTTGCCTATCATCTGAAACAGTTAGTAAAATTTTAACTGTACAAAAGTAAAATCGAACGTGGTGATACCTGACCGGGGGTATTCCTTTTCCTTAGAAATAATACTCTTCAAATGGATGGCATTCCAACTGGTTGGTAAGATCCTGCCTTCCAAAGCCTCCATCTCATAAGCACCTTTCCCAGCGATGCCTCGGACTTTGTAGGGTCCTTCCCAATTTGGATTTAGCTTTCCTACACCAGCTTCTTTTGTTGATTAGAAGACTTTTGTAAGAACGAAGTCCCAAATTTTGAAATATCTGAGGTGAGCATTCCGGTTATAATAACGCTCTATTATTTGTTTTTGAGCTGCCATACGTATTAACGCAACTTCTCTTCTTTGATCGAGCAAATCTAGATTGGTCCTTAACTCGTCGTTATTAGCATCCTCCGTGGCTGTTGTAAAACTTATGCTTGGTTCGCCAATATCCACCGGTATTAAAGCTTTTGACCCATAAACAAGCGCGAATGGAGTTTCTCCCGTGGTTATTTTTGAAGTCGTTCTGTAAGCCCATAGCACTGCCGGTAATTCATCAGGCCAATTTCCCTTGGCCTTTTCCAGCCGTTTCTTTAGGTTATTGATGATGACTTTATTTTTTGATTCAGCTTGCCCATTAGCCACGGGGTGATATGGCGATTAAGTAATTCGTTTGATTTGCCAGCTTTCGAAGAATTCTGTGATTTGCGAGCCTATGAACTGCGGGCCATTATCACATACAATCTCCTTCGGTATCCCAGATTAAAGCTTTTGACCCATAAACAAGCGCGAATGGAGTTTCTCCCGTTGCTGTTTTTGAAGTCGTTCTGTAAGCCCATAGCAGTGCCGGTAATTCATTAGGACAATTTCCCTGGGCTTTTTCCAATCGTTTCTTTAGGTTATTGATGATGACTTTATTTGTTGATTCATCTTGCCCATTAGCCACGGGGTGATATGGCGATGAAGCAATTCGTTTGAATTGCCAGCTTTCGAGAAATTATGTGATTTGCGAGCCTATGAAATGCGGGCCATTATCACATACGATCTCATTCGGTATCCCAAATCGACATATTATATTTCTCCATATGAAGCTTTTTACTTCTTTTTCTCGCACCTGTTTGAAAGCTTCTGCCTCCACCCATTTTTTGAAATAGTCAATTAACACGAGTAAGAACCATACCTTTCCTTTAGTTGAGGGGAGGGGTCCTACTATGTCCATCCCCCATTTCATGAATGACCATGGCGATATCACTAGGTGTAATAGCTCTGTCGGTCGATGCATGTTGTTAGCAAATTGTTGGCATTTGTCACATTTAGTTACGAAGCTTTTAGCCTCTTCTTCCATCTTAGGCCAATAGTACCCTGCTATGATTAGGGTTTTGACTAAAGATCTAGCCCCTGCATGATTTCCATAGTGTCCTTTGTGTACTTCCTTAATCACGAATTCTATTTGATTTGGTGTGAGGCATTTCGCTAGGGGACCTCCGAACATTTTGCGGTATAGAGAATTGCGAATGAGGCAGTACCTTGCAGCTTTTCGGCAGTGCTTGAGTTGCTTCTTTGTCTTCAGGTACAATGCCATTCTGCAAAAAATTTAAAATTTTGTTTCTCCAATCCTAGGTTAAATTGTTAAAAATTACCTTATTTTTATCCTGGTCAATCGCTGAATGAAATAGGTGGACGACAATTGCATTGTCTTTATTTGTTACTTTTGTAACTGCTGCGAGGTTAGCTAATGCATCCGCTTCTGCATTTTCCTCTCTAGGTATTTGTTTAACCTTCCATGTTTTGAACTGCCTTACGAGATCTCGTGCCTTTTCCAGATACTGTTGCATCCGAGTCTCTCGAGCAATATAAGTCCCCTGCATATGATTTACTACCAGGTGGGAGTCACTTTTAATCACGATCTTCTCAATTGAGAGTTCTCGTGCCAGTTCAAGTCCTGCAATGATAGCTTCGTACTCTGCTTCATTATTAGTTATGGGATAACATTTAATATCTTGCCGTGTCTTTTCACCCGTGGGTGATATTAAGACTATGCCTAAGCCGACTCCTTTTATATTGGAAGAGCCGTTAGTGAACATGGTCTATATGCCCGGATTAGTCCCATTAAAGAGTTGTAACTCTTTTTTCTACTTCAGGGGTGATGCTATTATTAAAATTGATGACGAAATCAGCTAGAATTTGAGACTTTATTGCAGTCCTAGGCTGATATACTATGTCATGCTCACTTAATTCTATAGCCCATTTAGCTAGTCTTCCAGATAATTCCTGTTTATGCAAAATATTTCTTAATGGTTACAAAGTCACGACAGTGATTGGATGACATTGAAAATATGGTCTTAATTTCCTGGCTGCCATGATTAGAGCCAAGGCTAATTTTTCTAGATGTGGGTATCTTGTTTTAGCATCTAATAAAGTCTTGCTTACATAATAAATGGGAGATTGTTTACCTCTGTCTTCCCTTACCAGTACTGCACTTACGGTAATTTTTGCAACGGCAAGATAGATATACAACTTTTCCCCCTCCTTTGTCTTTGATAGAAACGGGGTTTTTGACAGATAATCCTTTAGATCTTTGAGAGCCTGTCGACATTCCTCAGTCCATTCGAACTAATTCTGCTTTTTAAGAACTGAAAAGAACTTAAAGTTCTTCTCCGAAGACCTGGAAATAAATCTTCCTAAAGCATCAATTCTGCTTGTTAGTCTTTGAGCTTCCTTTTTGTTCGTAAGTATATCATGTATTTCCTCTATAGCTTTAATTTGAGCAAGATTTACCTCTATTCCTCTATTTTATACAAGGAAACCCAAATATTTACCCGATTTTACGCCAAAGGCGCATTTTTGTGGATTCAATTTCATATTATACCTGCGTAAAATTTCAAAGGTAATAGAGAGGTGCTGGAAATGATCCTCCGCGTGTGTTGATTTCACCAGCATATCATCGATGTAAACTTCCATCGTCTTCCCCAGATGTTCCTGGAACATCTTGGTCACTAGTCTCTGATACGTGGCTCTAGAATTTTTCAGGTCAAAAGGCATGACTTTGTAACAATAAGTCCCCATGTTTGTGATAAAGGAAGTTTTTTCATCGTCTGAGGGATCCATTTTAATCTGATTATAACCAGAGTACGCTTCTAGAAACCTTAACAATTCATTGCCTGCGGTGGCATCAATCATTTGATCTATATGTGGTAATGGAAATGAATCTTTGGGGCATGCTTGATTTAAATCAGTTTAATCTACACATACTCTCCATTTACCATTCTTTTTAGGAACCACTACATTGTTAGCTAACTAGTTAGGGTATGTTACCTCGCGTATTTAACCAATTTTCAAGAATTTTTGTACCTCTTCGTCAATCACTTGGTTATTGAATTGTCCTTGCTTTCTTTTCTTCTGCTTAATAGGTACAAAGGATGAATCTTCATTTAGCTTATGAGTCATCACTTCTGGAGGTACACCTATCATGTCTGAATGGGACCATGCAAATAAATCTATGTTAGCTTTTAAATAATCAATTAGTTTACCTCTTCGTCTTGGGCTGAGCCTCGTGCCTATGTGAACTTTCTGTTCGGGCTTTTGTTCGAACAATGGGACATCTTCGAGTTCTTCTGTGGTTGTTTTGATGTGTTCATCTTCCTTTGGTTTCTGAATGACATCAGGTCTGGTATCTACGTCTGTCTGATTCGGTAACTCTTCTGTAGTGACTTGATTTACCTTCTCACGGTCATCTTCTTCCGTACCTGTTTTAGCAATTATATCTTCCGTACCTATTTGGGTAGTAATTTCTTCCATACTTGTTTGGGCAATATTTTCTACTTGGGAGATTTCCTTATCTTTTGACTCTTCCACCTCTACTTTTTTGTTGTAGTGTACCACAGAATTTATATTTCTAGCGGTTTGCTGATCGCCTCTAATCTGTTGAATTCCCCATTCGGAAGGGAATTTAATTATCTGATGCAAGGTGGATGGTATTGCTTTCATGTCATGGATCCATGGCCTTCCCATGATTACATTATAGGCCATATCAATATCGATGACTTGGAACCTGGTATTTTTGATTACTCCCTCAGCATAAGTGCTAAGTTCAATTTCCCCTTTTGTTATACTGTAGAATTATCAAACCCTGATATAGCTCGCGCCTTTGGGATTACTTGATTCCCCTATAGTATTTCTTCAACGACTCTTAGCAAAATAATATTGACTGAGCTACCTGGATCAATCAACACTCTTTTTACGTTAGTGTCATGAATAAATAAAGATATTACCAGAGTGTCGTTGTGAGGAAGCATTATTTCGCTGATATCTACATCATCAAAGGTTATATTGTCTGCTTCCAAGTTTTCACGAAACTGCGTCCCATGTGTAATGGTGAACTTTGTGGTTCTTTTGCAGACCACTCTGTTTACTTCTTCACCTCCATGTATTACGTTGACGGTTCGTTTTGGAGATGGTGGTTTTGGGGGCTCCTGCCTGTTCTTCATGTATGACTGCTTACCTTTTTCACTAAACAATTCTGTTAAGTAGCCCTGTTTCAATAATTGTTTTACCTCACCTTGCAAAAATCTGCAATCTGTAGTTCTGTCTCCATGATGATTATGGAATTCACACCAGAAATCTAGGTTCCTTTTATTTGGGTTCGACCTCATTTCTTTGGGCCACCGAACCTTATCACCCATATTTCTTAATACCGAAATTAGTTCGGAAGTACTTACATTGAAGGTGTGATCCCCAATTTGTGTATTACCTCTATTTAGTTCATCCCGATCCTTTCTGGATCTTGATGAGGATGAGCCCGCATCCCTGTTTGTTGGTCTATATTCTGACCGAGTGTTTTCGAACCTGGGACGAGTTTCCCGTCCCGAAGGTCCCATATAAGGGTCGTACATGTTCTTACTTGATCTTCTTTCAGATTCGGAACGTCTGGAGCTGGTATGATCTTCATCTTTCGAACGAGCAATCATATCTTCTTCAATACGAAACTTAGTGTTGTACCTGTTATAAACGTCATTCCATGTTGTAGTTGGGAATTCCCTCAAACTTTCCTTGAGTCTTCTCGTGGCTTCTGAGCTTTTATCATTTAAATTGCTTGCAAATTCCATGGCTACCCAATTATCAGGCACCCTTGGTAGCAACATTCTTTCTCGTTGAAACCTGTCTACAAATTCACGAAGCAGTTCCGTGTCTCCTTGTTTTATTTTGAATATGTCTTCCATTCTTTTTTCGACTTTTTGCGCACTGGAATGCACTTTTATGAAAGAATCTGCAAGCTCAACAAACAAATCAATAGAATTTTTAGGGAGAAGAGAATACCAGGTTAACGCTCCCTTAGTAAGTGTTTCTCCGAACTTTTTGACTAAGACCGACTCGATTTCTTATTTTGTTAAGTCATTTCCTTTCACTGTAGTGGTAAAAGCAGTCACATGGTCGCGTGGGTCAGTTGTCCCGTCATATTAGGAACATCAGGCATTTTGAATTTCTTGGGAATAGGCAGGGGTGCTGCGCTCGACTTCCAAGGTTGTTGAGAATACCTATCAACGACAATGCCTTTGATAACAGGTGGTACTCCAGGAATCTGTTCGATTCGATCATTTTGTTCCTTCATCTATTTCTGCAAGGTTAGTAATAAAAATTGCAACTCAGATTTATTGGACATACCTGGTCTCGCTTCAAAAGATTCATCAAGAGTACCCCCACTTCTTGAGTTTGCTAACCTAGACCGAGGAATTTCAACAGTTATAGTGTTGTTAGGGGGTGGTGAAGGTGATGCGGCCGGTAACCCCCTCGCAAATTCTTGTAAAGCCTGGCCCACATACTCCGCAATCATTTGCTTCACCTGATATTGCTCTACTGTTTGATCATTGTCATTGTTATTGTTGTTGGGTCTTTCTTGGGATTGTTCCCTTGGACCTCGTGGGGATCCTAAAGGTGATGGAGTTCCATCCCTTTGTTGGTTATTTTCGTTGGAGTTCAACATAGTTCATAGGATATTGCTTGAAAAGAAAACAAAGATTATCAGATTCCCGGTAACGGAACCAATTTGCTTAACCAAAGAATTAGATCCTTTGACCAAAGCTATTTTTAAGAAGAACGCGGGTTTCTGATAACCAAGGTAAGACTGATAATTGTAAGTAAATGGAATAATAATATGCACGAAAAGTAAAGTGTGTATCAATAGTAGTTCGAATGTCCTTTACAAGTTATATTACATTCCTTTATATAGGGAATTTCTTAATATAACGTCTACCTTTTTCAATGATTTTACATTAATGACTAATTATGGCATTAATGTAATGTTACAATGAGTAACTGTAACTGTTGCATGAAGGTTGTGTAACGTGTGGATCATTAATTGAAGATCTCTGAATCTTCCCTTTGTTCCGCCCGGATACATTTTGACCGTGTCTCTTCATCTTCTTAATCAGGTTGAGACCCCCGTAGCTAATTAACCCGTGGGTATGATTTGTCGTGCATCTTTGACTCGTACCTCTTCGTAGAGTCCTATCTAGCTGTCGCATTTTCATTGCTCCACATAGACTGCTGAGTCATCAAGAATTATTACACGTGTGAAGCTTTTTTTTTTTACGAATACAACAACCAACATCAATTCCAAAGTCCATTAATTGATGTTTTATCCACAATAATTGAGCACAACATTAAGCATCAACAACATACTCAGCTTCAACAGTAGATAAGGCCACTGAAATTTGCTTTTTGGTGGCCCAAGACAGAAGACATGAGCCAATAAAGTTTACCTGAGGTGCGTTTTCTATCCACAAGAAAACATGAATAATCAACATCATCATATCACACAAGATTGAAATTACTACCTTTTTGATACCAAAGACAAAGATCAGTGGTGAACTTTTAATATCTCAAAATTCTCTTGACAACAGTCAAGTGAGACTCCTTTGGATTTGCTTGAAATCTTGTACAAAGGCCTACACTGAAAACAATGTCAGGTCTACTAGTAGTGAGATACAACAATGAGCCAATCACTCCCCTATACAACTTCTGATCGATAGATGAACCATGTTCATCTATATCCAACTTTGTAGCTGTTGTATGAGAGTGTCAATTGATTTGTAGTATTCCATTTTAAACCTTTTAAGCAACTCTTTCACATACTTTTGCTGATGGATCATAGTTCCATTTGAATTTTGTTTATTTTGTAAGCCTAAAAAGAAATTAAGCTCACCCATCATGCTCATTTCAATTTCACTCCCCATTAGTTTAGCAAATTCTTTACTTAGAGAATCAGTAATTGCTCTAAAGATTATATCATCAACATATATCTGAACTACCAAGAGATCTTTACCTTTTTCTCTCAAGAATAAAGTATTGCCAATTTTACCTCTCTTGTATTCATGCTCAAGGAAAATTTTCAATAATCTTTCATACCATGCTCTTAGAGCCTGCTTGAGTCCATAAAGTGCTTTGTCAAGTTTGTACACGTGATCAGAATTTTCCTTGCTTTCAAACCCTGGAGGTTGCTTGAGGAACACTTCTTCCTTTAGATAGCCATTGAGGAAGGCACTCTTGACATCCATCTAGTGAAGGGTGAATTCCATGTAAGCAGCAAAGGTTATGAGGAGTCTTATTGCTTCCAGCCTTGAAACTGGAGCAAAAGTTTCACCATAGTCTATGCTATCCTCCTTACTATATTCTTGAACCACCAATCTTACCTTGTTACTTGTAACTGTTCCATCTTCATCAAGTTTGTTTCTGAAGACACACTTAGTGCCAATTACTGATCTGTCCAAGGGTCTTGGTACCAGATGCCAAGCTTGACTCCTTTCAAATTGGTTGAGTTCGTCTTGCATTGCATTTACCCAGTCTGCGTTCTACGAAGCCTAAGCAATATTGTTAGGTTCAATAAGAGATAAGAAAGAATCAAAAGCACAAAGATTCTTTAATGAAGATCTGGTTTTGGTTCCAAAGGTTGGATTAGTAATGATGTTCTCAATGAGATGAGAACTTTGATATTTGTAAGGTCTTACAACCAACTGGTTTCCCCTTGATGTTCCTTCAGTGTTTTGTTGTTGAGGAACCGGTTCATGGACATGTTCCATTAAGGTTTGAGGATCACTTCCTCTTTGTTCTATTCCCCCTGTCATGTTGCCCAGGGTGGATGAACCTATTCCATCACATGTTCCTTCCTTTAGTGCAACTTCAGTCTGGGCTATGGTTTCATTTAAGTTTCTTACCAGCCCAATTGCTTCATCATCATGTTCTTGTCTCTCATAAAGGATACTAGTTTCATCAAAAACCACATGAACACTTTCTTCAACACACATAGTTCTTTTGTTATAGACCTTATAAGTTTTACTATGTGAAGAATATCCCAAGAATGCTCCCTCATCACTTTTGGGATCAAACTTTCCTAGGGAGTCTTTACCATTGTTTTGCACAAAGCACTTGCATCCAAATTCCCTAAGATGGGATATATTTGGTTTTCTCTCTTTAAGTAACACATAGTGAGTCTTCTCTACAAGAGGTCTAGTCATGCACCTATTTATGATGTAGCATGTTGTATTTACAGCTTCTGCCCAGAAGCTATGGGGCAGTTTACTAGAAAGAATCATAGTCCTAGCCATATATTCAAGAGTACTATTCTTTATTTCAACTACTCCATTTTGTTGTGGAGTTCTAGGAGCAAAGAAATTATGATCTATGCCATGCTCATCACAAAATTCAGCAAATTTAGCATTCTCAAATTCAATGTCATGATCAGACCTAACTTATGCAAGTTGATTACCTAGTTGTTTATGAGTTTTTCTAACAAAAGAAGTGAACATGTCAAATGCTTCATCTTTAGATGTTAAAAACAATGTCCAAGTAAACCTAGAGTAATCATCAACAAGCACCATCACATATCTTTTACCACATCTTCTTAATGTTCTCATTAGACCATAGAGATCCATATGGACCAGTTCCATCATTCTCGTGGTACTTACCACTTTCTTGCATTTAAAAGAGGATTTTACCTACTTCCCCCTTGCACAAGCCTCACAAACTTTGTGTTCCTTGAACTTATTATTAGGCAGTCCTATCACCTAGTCCTTGGAGACTAATTTGTTGAGTTGACACAGACTTGCATGTCCAAGTCTCTTATGCCAAAGGAGGGGATCAATGTCCAACACACTTAAGCAATTGAGTTCATTTTTTGAAAGTGTGGACAAATCTACAATGTATATATTGTTCACTCCTTTTCCTTGAAAAATAATCTTGTTAGTGGTAAGATTAATCACAATATATTTAGTAGAGGTGAATGCTACCAGGTTACCTCTATCACATAGTTGTGATACACTAGTTAGACTGTATTTTAAACCGTCTATCAAGTAGACATTCTCAATAGAGTGAGAGTCGGTCTTACCTACCTTACCAACCTCAATGATCTCACCTTTCTTCCCATTTCCAAAGGAGACATTACCTTCTTTGAGGTCCTCAAGTGAAAGGAACTAGTCCTTACTTCCTGTCATGTGCTTTTAGCAGCCACTATCCATGTACCATATTTGGCTACTCCCCTTCAATAAAGCTACAAAAGCAAATCAGGGGTTAATCTTAGGAATCCAAACTAGTGTGGGTCCCTTTCTATAGGCAAAAGGATGAATTAAATTCTTTTTATCCCAACTTGGTAGCCAATTCTTCCCTTGAACAATTTTCTTTTCTTTTGGCTTGCCTTTTCGTTTACATTACATTCACTTTTATATTGACCAGTTTTCCCACAGTGAGTAAACATCTTGTTCTTAGGAAGAGTGAGGTACTTTCTTTTGGGATCCCACTTAGGTTGCTGATTCCCAAAGCCAAGTCCTCTTCAATTGCTACTATGATGTTCTTGTAGCCATGACAGAGCATCGGAGGACCTGTTCCATTTACAGGTTCTGTCTTGTTCATGCTTGACCTCGCCTAGATCCTCCTTCAAGACTCTTACCTGCTCATTCTTATACAACTCATCTTTTAGTTTACCTATATTTTCCTCTAGAGTGAGTTGTGTGCAATCATCTATCTTCTTACTTGTTCCTAATTTCAGTTTTAGGTTTTCAAATTTTAGTTCTAGGACATTTGCTTCAAATGCATGAACCTGGTTCTTCAGTGCAGTATTCTCACTTATAGTCTCACTAACTCTGTGTTCCAGGTTCTTACACTTTGCTTTAAAATCACACATTCCTTAGACAACTGTTCCTTTTCTTTATTTATCTCCTCAGATTCATCAATGAAATCTAGAAGTAATTCAAAAAAGTTTTTCTTTAGACAAAAACTTAATCTTGTCTTTGAGATGAATTATACTTACCTCAGATTCCTCATGAGATTCCTCATCGGATTCTCCAATTGCCATAATTGCTCGTTCATCTCCATCTTCATCATTTGAGTCCACATCTGAACTTTCTCCCCAAAAAGCAACCATATCCTTTGTTGATCCTTTGTTTTTCTTGGGATGAACCTGTTCCTTCTTCGTGTTTCTTCGTTCGGCTCTTTCCTTTTTCCATTCTATTTCCCATTGAGGGAAGTTCATGATGCGATGATCAGTCTTCCCACACTTGTAGCAACCCTCATTGGTCTGTTTTTCAGGAACCCTTGGTTTACCGTAGTTTCCACTTCTTGAAGAACCCTTTCCTCTCATTGGGTATTTTTTGAAGTCCTTTGTGATCATAGCCATCTCATCTTCCTTTAGATCAGCACCTTTAGTGATTCTCAGTTCCAGGTTCCTTTCCTTCTTGGGTACATCCATCTTCATGGTTTGCCTTCTAAGTTCCTAAGCAGTGAGATTTCCAATTAGCTCATCCAACTTAAGAGGTGTAGTGTTCTTTGATTCTTGAATTGCTGTGATTTTGCTTTCCCAAGAGACTGACAGAACCCTTGTCAGAATTTTCTCAAGTTTTTCTTCTTCAAGAATAATCCTTCCAAGAGACTTAAGTTTATTTGTTAATGTGGTGAACCTTGTATACATCTCTTGGATGGTTTCCCCTTCCTTCATGGTAAAATTCTCATATTGAGAATACAGTAGAGTTCCTCTAGACCTCTTCACTTGAGGTGTTCCTTCATGAGCCACTTGCAAAGTGTCCCAAATTTCCTTAGTCGTAGTACAACTTTGAATTCTGTTGTACTCGTCTGGACCAAGTCCACACACAAGCCATTTCTTGGCCTTTGCATTCTTCTCCCATTTTCTCAAGTCCTCAGCATTGCAGTCAGCACTTGTTTTTGGCACATCTACTCCGTCAGCATTGTTCTTCAGGGTAGCCAAGAGACCATCAGTTACAATGTCCCATAGCTCGTAATCTTCTCCTATGATGTGGTCTTTCATTCTGTTTTTCCACCAGGAGTAGTACTGGCCATTGAAGAGTGGTGGCCTAGTAGTTGATTGTCCTTCCCAATTTTTAGGTAGTGCACTCATCTTGATCTTCTCCTAAGGTGTCAGCCTCTTCAAGGATAACCCGGTCTGATACCAATAGATGTTTTATACTTCAATACCACACAAGAGGAAGGGGGGGGGGNGTGGTGACCAATTTGTCGCTTACACTGATTATGGAAGAACCTGGTTCTTCTATGTGTTCCTTAACCTATTATTGCTGAATATAATAAATGCGGAAAGTAAAGAACACAAGTATTTTACGTGAAAAACACCTGGCTCAAAAGGTGAAAAAACTACGACCTACTTCCCAGTAGGATTTTCCAAAACTCTTCACTAAATCACTGAGCCAAAAACTGAATTTGCAAAAACACTTCTGTAAATCTTGGACTAACTCTAATCCCTTGTAGCAAGCAGCCTCTAACTGTTGCGACAACTTCAAGTTAACTCTAACTTGAATACACTGAGTACCTATTACAAATGCCTCTAGATAAAGCTGATAATATGAAAACACCTACTACAATTGAACTACAATAAAAGACAGACACTTGGAACTGGTTCTTCTATCTGGTTCAAGTAGCTTCAGGTTTGCACACTTCAATCTCACACGAATTGCTTGCACAATGCCTTGTTGTTTTGCTCTCAATTCCAGTTTAACTTCTGCTTTTGTGCGTTCCTGTAAAATGAGAACATTCTGCAATATATAGAGTTAGTAGAAGAAGAAATAACTAGAGTTCTAATACTACTCTTCCTTGGTGGAAGAGTTCTAGTTAATATCAACTCCTAACACCTTCTTTATCTTGGATAATATTCTCTTTGAGTAAGGAGTCCTTCCCCTTATAAATTATGCAACCTTTTCGACCAGGAGATATTAATTATGCTTAGTTAAGTTTATCTCCTTCACGTGCATCTCACATGCATGAATGTGCCCGTGTTTATGTATATTAGGGATGGACCTGGTTCATGCCTTAGTTCCTTTGTCAATCTTCAAAACTATCCTTCACTTGGGCCAACACCCTCTCACCTTCACGAATTTACTCATCACTTGTTCGAAATAGCATAATGCTTATAATCTCATTCCCGAAGTTACGTCGATTAACTTACGACGAAACTTTAATATATGAAAATACGGGATGTAACATCTCATTTCCGAGCTTCCATCAATTTACTTATGGCGTACTTTTACGTACGAAAACATGGGTGTAACAGAAAATGTTTGAAACGCATCCTAAATTCAAAATTAGCATTGAAATCTGAGATAACCTTCGGATCTGATTTTTCTTCCTAGATAAGATCTAGATATGTTCAGATTTAATCTCATAAGCAAACTCAAGCAGTCTTTCTTACCAATAGAGCCATTGGGTCAGTTTTAAATGTCAAGGGAGAAAACTCACAACTTGCCCCGCACTAGATTTTGGAAAAAAAGTTCTCAACCCCTCTGCATAAGGCAAAACTCGCCCCGCGCTTACACCGCCCCATTGTCATCCTTAATTTTGTAACTCTTTCAAGCAGCTCTCGAAGGGATCTCCGCCAGCTACATGATGCAAGTGTAAGAATTGATAACCAGATGCAGATTCAGAATCACAATTAGTTCGTGTGGAATATGTATGGTTATATAGTAACTGTTTCTAATTTTTATAACAAACATACATTTGATAGAAAAACAGCGAGTGCCATCACGTCTATTGCCAAAAGCTAGATTATTTGGTCATGGCAATTGTTCTTGATTATTTTGCCAAGGTGCAAAGAGCACGGTTTGCTGTCGTCAGAGATCCAATGGGTCTCAAGGTGTATAAGAAAAATGTAATAGAGGAGAGTTCTCTATGTGATATGTTGCATTTCAACGCACAGTGCTCTTCATTATGTAATTTTCATTTTGTAGTATTCAAGGGAATTAATGCATTTCTATGTAATTGAACGTGATGTCAAAAGATTAAACACATACACCCAACTGTATATTGGAAAAGGACATTATATTGGAAGATTTCATCAAAAGATTAAATACGTATGCCCAACCGTGAGATTAAAGATCACATTTGACTGAATAAATTTTTCATAAAAGAAAAGAGAAAAGATTACGAGAGAAATGTCTTGCGTGTGCCAATTATAAGAGAACTTTCCTGTTTGAACACATTTGAATTAAAACCCTACAATTCAAATCTTATTGTACTGACGGCTCTCGATGACTTTATGATCTCATTGCAGTTAAGTTGGTTCGTCAATTACTCCCATAAAAGATGTAGTTAAAAGTTCCTATTATGAGATTTTGGTAGTCCAAAACATTAGTAGTAATTGTTAGCGGCAAATATCCTATTATGATTTCACATTAAAGGAGACACAAACAAATTGAATTGAACTTGATATCTATCGGTGAGAAGTGAAATATCCCATTTGACTACTTTACCTTTGGGTAAACTTTTCAAAAAAGAAATGATTAGTACTACTTTGCTTATGCATTACTTCATCCATTTTGCATGATTACCATTTGGATCCCCTCTAATTTCCTCTAAAAGTTATCCCACTTGGTTTCGATTTAGATCGACAGGTGAAAAAGTTGAATATACTAATTTGAAGAATTCAATACACAATTTTTCATATCTTAATGCCTTATTAGAGTTACAACCCATTGGTTGTAATTCTACAGAATCATTCATGTCACGATGGAGTGAGAATACAGTATCCTATCCCTTAAACCTGTGATCGATTGAATTAGTATTTATTTTATTCTTACACTTGAATAATGAATGGATCATGATAAAAAAATCTCAAAGTTTAAATCATAAACATTTGGTTTAAAGGCCTAAATTATCCTCACGCCTGTATACATGATTCCATGATTACGATGCAACGTTGTTGATAGAAACTTAGGGTCCACTAAACTGTATAGCAAACTTGGTTCTTTATCAGTTCCCACAGAACATACACAAAAAGATAAATAAATGACACAGCCGCGTTTTACGTAAAAAACTCTCAGCTCACGGGATTAAAAACCACGACCTAAACTCGTAGGATTTCAACTTCACTAACCGAGAAATTTTAGATTACAACTTATTGTAACCTAGAAATTAAACTCTTAATCCCTCACTCACTTGTAATAACTCTATTACAAAATTCACACTCGACTAACTCTACTCAAGACACAAACACAAGGTTTATGATTTTACAAAAGGTTCCCTACATAGTGCTTTTAGCTAAGCCAAGTAGAAATTACAAGTAAATCACTTTAACGAAGGTGCAATACAACTAAGGACATATAATAACTCAATGTAGGAAACTGTTCTTTCGTTATGTTGTACTCTGTTCTTGAAGCCTTGGAAGTCACTTGCAAGTTGGCGACACACTTGAGAGAAAGCTTGATTACTTCTTTAATGTGCAAGTGTGTGTTTTTCTTTTGCTTCATGTTAATATTACCCAAGTGATGTCACTTGGATGATGCAAACATATCTGGTGCAAGGGCATTTTTCATAAAGTAACTGCTGCACTGTTTGCACTGTTGCATGTGTGCAGAGGAACAGTTGTAGCGACTTTATAATTGTGGGGAGTTGACTAGTACAGTCGGCAAGGGAACTGATATCTATATGTTCCCTCTATTGTTTCTTTGAGTCTGATTGTTGGAACTTGTGCTAGACTTGAGACAGTTTGTTCTTGAGCACTTTGAGGATGTGGAACAGGTTCCACATCCAGTTCTTATCATTAATCATGTTCGATCATCAAAACCTTACAGGGCACATAACCTATCAATTTCTCCCTTTTTGATGAGGACAAACTTGTAATTGAAGTTCCCCCCGAGAACTAGGTACCACACAATATTTCATGTATTCCCCCTGAACTTTCTCCCCCTCAGTTAATTTTCCCCTTTTGGCATTATAATAAGATGAGTCACAGGAAGTAAGCAAAAAGAAGTCTAGCATGGTTAACTCATGCCACATGTGTGCAGACAAACATGGCTAAAACCAGATTATATGAGAGAAACATGCATAATAAAAGGATAGGATACTCATTAATTGTAAAAATGGAGCAGAATTAGCAGTACCAGTTGTTACACAACCAGTCACAAAATAAAACAACTTAAGAAGTACCAGCCACAATAAACAACAAAACAAAGGGACCAAGACATAGGACATGCAGCTTTGAACTGGACACTGGGAAGGGAAACTATTTTAAGGAGCACTATAAAGAGGAAGTAGGGATGAAGAGGCAAGGGTTCTGAGGAGGATATCAATTTTGGCATTTGCAGACACTTGCTCGTTATGCAACTGCTCCTTCAGGTTCTCAGCATGTTTCCTGAGATCTACATTTTCCTTGGTCAGACGAGCAACCTCTTTGCCTTGTGCACTACTGGAACCAGGTGCCTCCTGAGCCTGACTAAGCTGCCCTTCAAGAATGGAATTTCGTGCCTTCAACCTCTTTATCTCCTCAGTGGCATAATTCTGAGCATCAATCAATTGCGAGATGGTGGAATTGCTGCCAATTCCTCCTTTCCTATCAATAACTCACATTTCTCCTAAGTGGTCTTTGAGAAGGTCTGCTGGCGAGTTCCCACTGTTTCTTTTCCCAAAGGGGCTTTGAAGAAGGTAAATATATTAGTAAGAAAGAACCCCTAAGGAAACCCATGATTACCATTCTTAACGTCTACAACTTTCTTCATGTGTTTGATCATGATACCAGGCAGATTGATAGTGGTGTAGGCATCCAGTTGCTTCCATGAGGAACAGGTCTTCTCGTGACGTAATGTAATACCTTTCTGCACGTAGGAGCAAGACTTTGTTCACCATCTCAAGCAACAGTTGGTACACTGGAAGGAGGCCTTCTTGTGTACCCGTTCCCTTTGCTATACTGCATCATCCGTCAGAATTTCATTTCTGAAGTTTGGAGAACAATGTAAGGACCCGTAAAATTTCTTGTTTAATATAATGCCCGAATAAGTCTTCGAGTTGTTATAACTGTAGAAATTCTTAAAAACGGACCTTATTTGTGTAAAAGTGCCCCGAAATTTGAAAGAATAAATTTTCCAGAAGTTGGGCGTTATGCGACGCACTATGCGATCGTGATGAGTGGTGATTTTACCACTCATTTTAGCCTTTTCTCATTAGATTTTGTATTGTTAAATGATAATTTGAGGTTGTTGTTAGTGTATAATTGCTCAATTTTCAGAGAAATGATGCTATGAAGGTTGGTGTTGAATTGGACTGAAAGTTGGACAAAAAGCGGTGAAAATGTGCATAAAGGCTTCAGTGATTCCGCACCTGCGGATTCTAGGACGCAAGAGCGACCTCGCGCCTGCGAGGAATTGTCTCCCCTACGAAGCTGGCTCAGGCATACAAAACTCGCACCTGCGGAACCGCAGGTGCGACCAAATGTCCGCCCCTGCGGAAAAGTGACACAACTCATATCCCGCACCTGCGAGAAATATTCCGCCCCTG
>ML283239.1:465-14586 GCA_005239495.1 Nicotiana undulata
ACTCTTATTTCCAGGTCCATGCATTTTGCTCTCAGCATTGCACACTCTTTAGATAGTTGATATTTCTCTTTAGAGTTCTCCTAAGAATCATCAATGATGTCAAGTAGAAACTCAGAGAGTTTCTCCTTAGATAGAAACTTTATTTTAGTTTTGAGATGTGAGATACTTACCTGTGGTTCTTCATAAGTCTCCTCATCAGATTCTCCAATTTCCATGAGAGCTTGATCTCCTGTCTTACCATCTTCTGGTTCTTCATCTGAACTTTCCCCCCAAGCAGCAACCATAGCCTTTGTAGTAGTTTTCTTGGGTTGGACCAGTTCCTTCTTCCTGTTCTTTCTTTGGGACATCCATTTTCATGGTCTGGCTTCTGAGTTCATAAGCAGTAAGATTGCCAATCAACTCATCTAGTCTAAGGGTTGCCATATTTTTGGATTCCTGAATGGCAGTTATCTTGCTTTCCCAAGAGATAGGTAGAACCCTAGTCAAGATCTTCTCAACCTTCTCTTCTTCAAGGATGACTCTTCCAAGAGACTTGAGTTCATTAGTTAAGTTGTGAACCTTGTGTACATCTCTTGAATTGTTTCACCTTCCTTCATAGTGAAGTTTTCATACTGAGAGTATAGCAACGTACCTCTAGACCTCTTCACTTGAGTTGTTCCTTCATGTGCCACTTGTAGAGTATCCCAGATTTCCTTGGCAGTGGTACAACTTTGGATTCTGCTGTATTCATCTGGGCCTAGTCCACACACTAGCCACTTCTTAGCCTTGGCATTCTTCTCCCATTTCTTCAGATCCTCAGCCGTGCAGTCAACCCTAGTTTTAGGTACATCTACTCCTTCCGCAGTTTTCTTCATTGTTGCAAGCGGTCCATCAGTGACTATGTCTCAGAGTTCATAGTCCTCTCCAATAAGGTGATCCTTCATTCTATTCTTACACCAAGAATAGTACTAGCCATTGAAGAGTGGTGGCCTTGCAGTTGATTGTCCTTCCCAGTTCCCAGGTGGTGCATTCATCTTGATCTTTTCCTAGGTGTTAGCCTCTTCAAGGATAACCTGCTCTGATACCAATTGATGTTTTATACTTCAATACTACACAATATTATAAGTTAATTGTGCAGTACCCAATTTTTGAGTGCTGTATAATAAGAAGAACCTGGTTCTTCTTAGTCTATTACTAACTACAGTTTGCGGAATAATTAAGCAGTAATAGTAAAGACACGGGGAATTTTACGTGGAAAACACCTGGCTCAAAAGTTGAAAAAACCACGACCTACTCCTCACTAGGATTTGCTCAAAACTCTTCAGTAAACACTGAGCCAAAACGGACTTACAAAATAAACTCTTTTGTAATCCTAGGACTAACTCTAATCCTCTTTGTATCAACTAGCCTCTAGCTAATTTCTACAGAATTCAAGCTAACTCTAACTTGATCAATTTGTACCTATTACAATTTGCTTCTAATAAAGCTGATAAGATACAATATTTAAACTCCTACTACAATCAACTAGACTCGATATACAGACAATGAAACTGTTTCTTCTAGTTGAACTGTAGCCTTTGTATCGCACAACAATTCTGCTTGCAAAACCTCTGGAACTTTTGCTTCAGAACTTGATTCACTTTTGTACTTGTGTGTCTCCTCTTTTAGCAGTAATGCTTTGATTATTTATAGAGTCCGTTGGTTGAGTCCATGACACAATTCTGATCCAACTCTTCCTTGGTAGACAAATTTGATTGTAACTCAACTTCCTTCCTCTATTCATGTCCTAGCTGAAATCAACTTCTGTCTTCTCTATCAATTTGCAACCTTTTCGTATTAGGAGACATTCTCTTAGTTCTTTGATATTTAGCAAACTCTAATATCTCCTAGATTTGTACGATTTGCGATCCAACTGCTTCATACAGAAGTGTGTGCTATGATGGACCTGGTTCAACTGGACACATGTTGTCAATCTTCAAAACACATTCAGTGATATGGGCCAACATTTCTTTTACTTATACTCACACATTGAAAACTGAAACTTCATGACCACATAAATTTCAATGTACCTCACAAGCAAAAAGGTGCCCCACAACTCATACATCGTGTAATTAATCACATAACAATGGGGCAATTAGCATTCAAGAACTCTCAAACTCAACAATGAGTTTTTACATACACATGAAACAATACTATAAGCTTGCCTATTTTGTTGCTATCCACTAATGTAGGTATCTCAAGTAAAGATCAAGTAGGACTTTCTACGGTTGTGATGTAAGCTCAGTAACATGTAGGATAATATGGGAAACAATGACTCAATTCCCTATGGCACTACCATGTATTGTCAATCCATTGATCATAGTAGTCTCACCAAAACAATCTTTGTATGGTAACTTCAAAACCAACAATACCTCCTCGATGTACCCACTACCTTGCATACATATCTCTTAAATTTGTGCATATCTTCAACAATTTTTTAGGCATGATCATAAAATTAGTTACACATCAACAACAAGATCTGTCATTAACACTGCTTCTATTTTGCACTAAAAAGCACAATTTACACCCTTTTCTTTTGTTTCTCACACTACTTCCTTCACGCACTAAGTATTTTCACAATGTTCAAGTGACGTATTTCCATTAGGGAATAGAGTAAGAATATATGCAATTTACGTCACAAGCTAAGGGGAATCATTAGGCTATTAAAGAAAGAAGGTGAACATGTCATTAGTCACAAAGGGGTTATCTAGGGTATGTCAATTTAGGCTCGTGTGGCTAGATAAATATGGCCTACAATCATTTCCTAACTTGAGAACATATAGGATTTCGCTTCAAGAAACAAGCCGTGCAAGTTCTAAACTGACATGTGAACATAAAAATGCTCAATTAGAACTCACCACTCTATGTACATGGAATTCAGAGTTCACTCAATTTCAACCCTCAATATGAAAGCATGAGATGAAAAAGAAAATTTAAGCATACTTGGTGACTCTCAGAGAAGGCTACATATCAAGGTTCCGAACTTTCCTTAATACAAAGAGAAATATATATATTTTTTTCATATTCTAAAAATGCCCAGTTCAAGAAAATAGCTCCTTGGGAAAGAACCATGGCAAAGAAAAACCAAGAAGAATAAAATTAAAAAATAAAATAAAATAAAAGTATACACAAGAAAGACTACTCCTACCTCACACTTATGATTGTGCATTGTCCCCAATGCACATAAATTAAACAAGTAGGGTAGAGGAACTTCCCTAAACTTTCACATCGGGAGTGGCTCCATTCTCTAGCCTTGAGCATGTAGCAATGTCGCCAGGAGAAGCATTAGCACCAGAAATGGTGGCATCGATCTCCTGTTCGGTCTCAAGACGAGTGGTCAATGGCAGGCTAAACAAACAATGTTTCCTCGTCCAAAGGTAGTTGTGTCATGATATCCCTAATATCAATATGGAGAGCAACCATATCTCTCTCCATCACCAATCATATACGAGTCAACATCTGCCTCATGTATGCTAGTTACTGCTCAGGTGTGAAAGCCGTCAACTTCTCTTCCCTATGGCTCTTTACAAAAGTAACATCTACCTTATTTGGATAAAAAGCTCCATTTCATCACCAGGCTCATTCAAACTACGCAAACTCATCATATACTTGGTTAATGTGCTTGCAAAGAACAACCGCAACTGGTGGTTATCTTTTGTTCACTCCATTTCTCTGTACATCAGGGCCCCAACATTTACATTCGTTTTGGTCATCAATTCATATGTTGTGATAACTCTTTCAAACATAACATGAGTGTTGCATTCACAAGGAATGAGCCTAAGGCATACAATGGATAGAAATGCCCGAGCTTTTCTTATTAACCATTTGTAAACTAGGGGATTTTAGGCATTACTCTTGCTCTTTATCCACCATGTGTTCGAATTTTCATCACAGAGCACCTTTTGGATGGAAGCATATTCATGTGTAATTGTCAACTCCTCCACTGGTATAATATCTTTTTGCTCTAATTTCATAAATTCATTCAAACTTTTAGGGCTGATGTCAACCTTAACACCACGAACAATCACTATGTCGCCTTATGTGAATTTCCAATTCGCATATAGTTCGGGAACTAAGGTAAAATTTGCCTTGCCCATACTCTGAAGCAGAACATCCCAACCCCTTCTTTTTAGCTCCATCACTAATTTAGGTTATTTCTTGTCACAAACATTTTCGTCAATGGGATGTTCAGGGAAGTGTTTCTTTGTCAGCAATTACTCGTAAAATTCCTTGGCTCCTTCAACAAACATCTGATTGGACGACTTTGGTCAATTGGTGACATGTTGCTCAACTTCAGCTTCTTGTTCTGGAGTTAATTGTTTCTTTCCTTTTGCCACTCGATTTTTCTTTGGTGCATTAGATGAGCGAGCCATAGCAATTTCCTACAAAAAATATGATAATAAGTATGTGCTCTGATGGGACGAGGCTGACCAAGCATCCGGTCAACAACAATGTTGGATTGCATGTCCAATTTTTAGTAACTAAAGCCATGAAGTTATATGTAACAATTCTGCCATCAACAACCAATTTAACAGGGTGCCAAGAACAGAACTTTAGGGTACTCATACTTACCCCTCCAACTACATCGGTGCACCATACATTTTAAAGGCAAACGGTAAGATAGCTTATCACTCCACAATTGCAGAATTAGGCAACCCGTGCACATAGTGACTTTACTATGGTGCTAAGTTCCCACAATCATAAACAAAAAGGATGTTGACTCAAGATTTGCACATTAAAAATAATGAGTACAAGGGTTACCCCACACTTAGAATTTAGAGCATCGTGCAAGTAAACATTTAACACCACTACAACTTACTATATCCACAAAAGCATGCAACTAGCACACAAGGCGTCCATGCGCTCTATTTCAAAGTACAAAGAAAGAGCATGACCTTCAACACAACAGACATAGACTCACTGTCAAGTACCACATATGATATATGAGAGTAGGGCCTAGGGCCTCCATTTGTACAAGCGAAAAGCATGTGATACTATAATATAACTCTTGATAGATGATCACTACATCTAGAACGACATTCAAAGTACAGTTCATACGAAAAGGACGTATTTACTCAGACTTCACTAATTAAACCAAATTCTAATTGTGACGATTTAGCAAACAAAAGATGTGTGCAATCTTTTAAATGCATGCTTTTCACAAAATAAATAGAGGTATGCCTTACCAGGAGTATTTCAAGAAGAAAAATTGGAAAACCACACATCTTAGCATAGAAACATCAACAATTCTTCCAAAAGCATTAATGAAATTTCAATTGTCCGCAAAACCTAAAGTGGAAATTTTCTCAACATAGAATCACAAGGGACATGAAATTTGGAGTGAGAATTTACATCAGAGGGTGGGGAACAGAGCATAACGATGGGGCAACATCATCCCTAGGTTCGAACTCTAGGTCGCCTGACTCTAACGGTCACAACAGAACACCATAGAAAAAACAAAAAACAAAAAAGAGAAGAGAAGAAGAAGAAGAAAGAAATAACACAGAGAAAGAGAGAGGGAGACGATACCTATTTGCCGGCGGAGGTAGAGGGTGTGTGGAGATGAGGCGTGAAGGGGGTGTAGGGAAAGTGGCAGGTGATCGGAGAGAGAGAGAGAGTATGTGGTTTTTTTTGTATGAGGTGTATTATTTAATATACAACAACACTTGTATGCATCTAGCCAACAAGTTATAGTAAATTCTTCCTATCTTAATTGGTTCAGGGTCAGGAACAAAATCATTTTCATCTAGAAATATGGATGTGCTATATGATTTAATTATTCCACCACAATGCACAAAGATGGGTTCCCAAAGAAAGTTTGGAATATGTGTAACGACCCGGTCTGTCGTTACGTAGAAACTGCATTATAATTACTGTTATTGAATTGCTATAGATTGGTTATACTGTATTTGATGTGTTAGAGTTGGTAGGCTTGAAATCGAATGGTTGTAGTGAGAGTTCAGTCACTTAGTCTTTAAAAATAGCTTTAAAATGGGAAAAAGTCAACTGAGAGTTGACTTATTGATAAACAACCTCGGAATGCAGGTTTTATGGCTCGGATAGCTTTGTTAGGTGATTTGGGACTTAGGAGTGTGTTCAGAATATTTTTGTGATGTCCGGTGTAGAAATAGGCTTGAATTGGCGAAAGTTAGTTTTTGGTGATTTTCGGTCGGCAGTGGAGAATAGGCTATCGGGGTCGAAATGGAATTCCGACAAGTGGAACAGGTTCGTAATGTTATTTTGGATATGTCTGCAAAATTTCAGGTCAATTAGAGTAGTTTTGGATAGTTTCGGCACCGTTGGTGGATTTTAGAAAATTTCAAAGTTCTTAGGCTTGAATACGGTGTGATTCTAGTGTTTTGATGTTAGTTTTGTTGTTCTGGGAGTACAACTAAGTTTTAATGATCATATGTGATGTGTTGGTATATTTGGTTGGGGTCCCGAGGGGATCGGGATTTATTTCGGGTGATTAACGGACTCATTTGGACTTAAAAACATTACTGGTTTTCTGGTTTTTGGGCAGCAGGGATTTATGCATCGCGATCGCATGGCAAGGGCCGCGATCGCGTAGAGTAATCTGAGGGTTAGGAAAATTTTTGCATCGCGATCGTGTGTATAGGAGTGCGATCGTGTATGTTTGGAAGAATGGGAAGTGCGATCGCGTGACCTAGTCCGCGATCGCGTAGAGCTAGCTAGGCGCGTGGGGAGCAGGGTCAGTTGGTCATCGCGATCGCGTGGGCTAAGCCGCGATCGCAGAGAGTAAAATGGGAGGCAGTGAAATTGGCCTTCGCGATCGCGAGGGGTTTTCCGCGATCGCGGTTAAGGAAATAACTGGGCATTATTAAATAAACCCTTCCACAACCTAGACCCTTTTTACACCATTTTTGTACGGACAGAGAGCTCTTAAGGCGATTTTTGAAGAGGAAAATCAGTGGTATTCATAGAGGTAAGTATTTTGAACCTTAAAACTCGTTTATGGGTGATTATAGAACATAATCTCTGTATTAAATTCATGGAAATCAGTAGAAAAATGTGGGTTTAGGGCTTGAGATTATGAGACTTTTAGGGGTCGATTTGAGGGGTCAAACGAACTCCGATTTTGGTGTTCTTTATATGTACGGACTCGTGGAAGGACGAAGAACATTTTGTTATAAAAATTTATGAGTTTCGGGATGCGGGCCCGGCGGTCGGGGTTTGACCGAATTCGGATTTTTGAGCTAAATTCGATATTTTTCAATTGGAATTTATTCCTTGAGCATAATTTGATGATAAAAATCTGAACTTGGTAGATTTGGAGCATCCGGAAGTTGATTCGAAAGGCAAATGCATTGCGAAGTAATTTCGGGCTAGTTTGAGGTAAGTAATATCTTTAAATCATGTCCTGGGGTATGAAACCCCGGACTATGCACCCTTTCACGGGTTTTGGAATGCAAAGGTTGAAACTTTGGAGATATATTCCCTATTTAGGCGACTATTGAGTTTCTAAATCGACTTTTAAGCCTATGCTTAATTAGTAATTATATATTACGATATGTTTTGGGCTGTAAGCCATGTCTGGGGCCTAGTGCCGACTTGTTTACCCCTTGGGGGTTGTGTTTACTATATCTTCCTCACTGATATGTTATGATTTTACACTCAGTCTTTTCCTGTGAAATTGTTTTGACACTCAGAGTATTTTGATACTATTTCTTGAAAATGAAACACTATTTTGGGTCGAGAACCCGTTATGTTATGGCCTAAGGGCAAATCGAGAGTGTCTGACTGAGTGAGGCTTTCAGGCCTATATTGTGAGAGGCTTTCAGGCCTATATTGTGAGAGGCTTTCAGGCCTATATTGTGAGAGGTTTTCAGGCCTATGTTGTTATAGCGCTTGGGCTGTAGGAGCCTCTCCGGAGTCTGTACACACCCCCAGTGAGCGCAGGTACCTATTGAGTGATGATTATTGCCCGCGGGGCTAATACTGAGTGATGATTATTGCCCGCGGGGCTGTTACTGAGTGATTGTAAGAATGCACGATAAAGAATTTGTTACGCGAAATGATTATGGTCCGAGTGGCAGTTTTATGAAGATTTTTACTGAGTTTTCGAACTATGATTTACTTCATTTTCAAACTGGTTTTTACTGAGATATACTGATATTACACTTGTTTCAAAGGGTTTCTGGAAACCGGATTTTTGAACTCATGTATTTGGTGAATATTATCTGGTGACTTGGTGTTTTACTGGTTTTTGTGAATTGGTGTATCTATGTTGTGTGTTTTATATTTCTCAGACTGTGAATTTATTTTCATTACTACTGAGTTGGCGTACTCATAAAGACTCCCTATGCCTCTGTGCACAGATTCAGGTACCGATTTGGAGCAGTAGCTGCCTTGTTCGTTAGCAGCAGCTTTACGGAATTTCGAGGTAGCTGTCTAGCGTCCACAACTTCTCCATCTCCCTTCCTTGATTAGTATTCAAAATTGATTCATAGACACTTATTATGACATTAGTAGAGCTATGTTTATTTCTTTTTAGATGCTCATGATCATTGACTCCAGTCTTGGGAAGTTTTGTTTAGACTATTATTGGGGCGTTAAGATTTAAATAATTTATTTTATTGCTATGATTGCTATTTATCATTGTATTGTGAACTATTATAAAAGAACCAATGCGTAGTAAAGTGATGGTTGGCTAGCCTAGTTCCACGATAAGCACCATCACGGCTTGTTAGGATTTGGGGTCGTGACAATGTGTCGATGATCTAAGCATTAGGGGGAGAAAATGGGCAGCTGAAAAAGTAATACATGGAATGAATTATTATGAGTGCATCTAGATCCTCGTACAAGAAAATGTGAACTTGAAGTTCAAGTGATAATTCATTTGCAAAATATTGCCACGCGCATTTGTTGACCCAAAGTTAAATGTCATATTTCAGCTGCTAAATGCTCCAAATAGAATAAAGTTCATGATGGACAACATCTATGGCACGTATAAAGCGTAATAGACTAATCGGTTCCAAATATAAAACTCCTTGAAGAAAGAGAGGAGCAAATGTTCTAGATGGTCATAATAAGGAAGCAAGTGCTCCAGTCTGGGAGAGGCCCATGTACCTGAAAATAATCTGATAGTGAGATCTCAATAAGTTATATCTTTATTGAGTGATGATGGAAACCGATGTGAAATGATCATTGATTATATTGTTGATATAATGTAGCGCTCAATATTATTAATATTGACGAGGATCTTCAGCTCAAATCTGTCATGTAATTTGGACGGATAAATTATTGGCCAAATGAAAAATACGCAATGAAAATTGACTTCACGTGAAAAATTGTGAAGTTGGAAGGATAGTTCCAACACTTGAAAGCGAAATGAAAAATCAAGTAGATAGACATAAAGACGATTTGTGGCACAAGATTTTTCACAAATATCCTGACATTATTTATATGGAGATATGTTCTCCTTTGGTGGATGAAATCGTTTTCAGGTTTTAATTTTGCAATACATGAAAATATTGATATGCGTATAATGAAAATCTTTGAAGGATTCACATTGTTGTGAAGAATAGTAAGGTTCCCAAGAAACTTATTAAATAAAACTTCATCAAATCCTTATGTGGATTAGACCAATCATGGCATACATGATTTGTTTTTGTGTCTAGTGCAATTGGTGCACTAATGTATCTTGCTAGAACAATAAGTATAACAATATTCTAACGAGATATAGTTTTACTCCTATGTGGATATATTGAAATACGATTAATGTTATATTGCAAAAGGAATCCTTAATATATTTTTTCTTATGCTAACAAATACTGTCAAGATTTTATTGGTTATGCAAATGCAGGAATTTTCCTGAAGTTCGTTCTTCAAACAATTTATTTGCATATTAGGGTTGCCATATTATTATTCTACAAGGCAGTTAATTGTTGATAATTATTCAAGTCATGCCAAGATAAGAAAATGATAAAGCAAGTGACTCAACACACAACAGACGTGTGACTTTTCTTTGAAGAGAAAATTCCAATAATATTATAGACGATGTTGTTTGCATAGATCAATTGAAAGAAGGATATATCGAAGAAGACATAATAAAGAAAACTTTACCACAGTTCTTTTTCAGACGCATGGTCCTCAACAGAATGGTGAAATTGATATTCAACAAATTTATTCATGTGATAATTTCGCCGATCTGTTCACTAAGGTATTGTCAACCTCAGTGTTTGAGAAGATGAGATACAAGATTGAAATGCATTGTCTTCAAGAAAAAAAGTGACGTTTTCATCAGGGGAAGGCAAATATGGTTTTTTTTTTCCTTAGCACAGGTTTTGTCCCAATGGGTGTTTCTGGCAAGGTTTTTAATGAGGCAACAGACAATGCATATTACATGATATGTGTACTCTTTTTCCTTCACTAGAATTTTTTCCCACAGAATATTTTTTCTAGTAAGGTTTTAACGAGGCACATTAGCTTTGGACATCCAAGAGGGAGTGTTATGAAATACTTCATTTAGGTGGATGTCCATAACTCCTAAGGGAGTAACACCCACTACTCTTCTCCATTAACCTCCCACTACTTTTTACCATTATGATTGTAACTCTAATACCTCCATGATCTTTCCCCCATGATCTCAATAGTTAATAACATGTTCATGACATTTCTTTGTATTACCTAAATATCATCCTATAAATAGAGGGTTTGGGCATCACATTGTACACACTTAGATACATGGAAGAATTAAGAATCTCTTCTCTCTTTATATCTACATGTATTGTCTATTTTATTGTTTTATATTGTTACTTTGAGTTAAGTTTCGACACCGTTTGTAGTTTTTTTCACTGATAGTTGTGACTGTTAGTGTTGCATGAACCGTTGCCTTGGTATGTTTGTAAGTGACAGTTTTTATTTCATAAATAAGGCATTTAAATTATTTAGAAGGACATTTTATTAATTCAGTTTTTAACTTTTGAGGTTTTCACTTTTAATATATATATATATATATAAAGTAAAATGTAGAAAATGGAGATTAGATTATAGAAAGAGTAGTTTACAATTATGGGACTTCATTTCGAGAATACAAATATTGGAGATAAAGGAAAGTGAAAAAAGAAGTCTGAGTCAAAGTAACAATGACCAACGACAAATAAGGGGCAATTATCTGATAATAGGGATTCCTTTTTTATTTTTCTTGGGTCATCATCGAGTAACAACACCATGTCTACTTCTTTCTTTTCTTGCCAATGGTCAATGCAACTTGGTAACCTTTTTTTTCTTTTCTAAAAAAAAATATTACTCCTTGTTATTTTGTAGCTTGAACTATTTCCTTGTATTTTTAGGAAATCCATTACTCCTATAGGTTTAGGAAAATCCATTATCGTAATAGGTTTGGAAAAGGAAAACCTATAGTCCTTGTCAATTTAGGAAACCTTTCTCTTATAGGTTTGAGATTATTTGGGATATATATATAGGTATTATAGTTGGAGATTATATAAATTGTATTGTGTTTTTTCTCATTCATAGTGGAAAAATCTTTCTGCTTCTGCCTCGGGATTAGGCTTAGCCGAACCTCGTTAAATTCTTCTGTTGATTTTTCTTCTCTATTTGCTTTGTGTGTGATTGTGTGCTAGTTAATCCACAATCTTCCGCAACAATTGGTATCAAAGCAATGTTCGGATTTCTACATATAATCTAGGGTTAAGATGTCTTCATCATCTTCAACAAAGTACGAAGTGGAGAAATTTAACATGGGTTCTAGCTTTAGTCTATGGTAGATTAGGATGAAATTGTACCTGGTGTTACAAAGGTTATGGAAGGCAATTGATGAGAATTTTCTTGAAGAGATGAAAGAGATAAAGAAGACTGACCTGAAGGAGAGGGCTTTGAGTGCGATCTTCATGAGCGTTACAGATAGCGTTCTTCGGGAAATTGTTGAAGAAACTTCTGCACCAATGGCAGGGAAGAAGCTGAAAGATCTGTATTCTAAGAAATAGCTGGCAAACTGCCTCTACCTGAAAAAAAGGTTATATAATCTCCGTATAAACAAAGGTACACCTGTTAAAACTCACCTTGATGAGTTTAATTCAATTATAATGGACCTGAAGAATGTGGATATCAAAATTGAGAGTGAGGATCAGGCCTTGATTGTGTTATGTTCTTTACCACCGTCTTATGATACTTTTGCTGATAAGCTGCTAGATGGGAAAGACAACATTTCACTCGAAGATGTTAGTAATGCACAAAAATCTAAAGAGTTGAAAAATAGCTTTCCAGACAGCAGAATTGAGGGAGAGGGTCTTGTGATTAGAGGAAGAACACAACAAAAGGAATTTAACAGAAAAAAGTTATCTGCCAGATCAAAGTCTAGAGCAAGAAAGCAGAACTGTTATGAGTGCAGGGAGCAAGGTCACTACAAGAGAGATTGTCCTAAGCTGAAGGAGAAAATAGGGAAGCAAAAAATAGATAATTCGGCAAATATTGTTGACACTGAAAATAACTCTGATGATAGTGACTATGCAGAAAAAGTCTGTGCTGTGAGTTCTACTCATGGGCAGAATTCTTGGGTTCTTGATTCTGGTGCTACTTTTCACATGTGCCCACACAAGAATTGATTTTCAACTTACAAGCAAATGAGTGAGACTATCTACATGGGAGATGATAATTCATTACCAGTAGAGGAGATTGGTAACATCAAATTGAGAATGTTTGATGGAATCATCAGAAATATTGAGTTGGCATGTTACTCGAATAAAGAAAAATTTGATTTCTCTTTCGACTTTAGAAGATCAAGGGTATAAGTTTCACTCCGAGAATGAAATACTTAAAGTATGTAAAGGCTCCATGGTAATCATGAAGGGTAAACTGCATTCTAAATTGTATCATCTTTAGGCCAGTGTAATTGAAGGTGAAGCTGTTGTAGCTTCTAGGAAAAGTGATCTGAATCAGTCTCGAGTTTGTCTTTGTTGAGTAAGCAGAATATGCTGAATGGGTACAAAAATCAAGTTCTAAATTTTTGTGAACATTATGTGTTTGGTAAACAGATAAAGGTAAAGTTCAGAAACAAGGCTGAGTATAAGACCATAGACAAGTTAGATCATATACATTCGGACTTGTGGGTTCCAAACAGAGTTCCCTCCAAAAGTAGTGTAGGTATGTCACGACCAAAATCTCGATTCAGGTCGCGATGGCGCCCAACGGCGAGGTTACGCTAACCAATATAGAAACACGAAGTGTTACCATTCCCCGTTATGCAAATTTCATCTTTTAACCAATTTCTAACAAATATAAACATGATAATGGCGGTGATGTGAAATAAAACTGCAAGTGCGGAAAATCAACCAATAGGCATGTCGCATAACATATGTACAGCCAACAACCCAAAATATACTCTATGTGTGTGCCAGGAACTAGTGTCACGAGTGCCACGGGCAACTACTGAACATACAATGACTACAATATATACAGGGTCTTAGTCTGAATGAAATGGACAGAGAATATAACAAAAGAACTCAAGGGTGCTGCTAGAAAGTCGCCGGGAAAGCAGCTCACCGTGAAGTATGACCACGCTATCAATATCTAGCACCGGCCTGATAATCAGACGTACCAGCCTCCAGACATGTACAGTCAAGTGCAGAAAGAAAAGAAAGTGCAGCATGAATACATATTAAATAAATATGTACCCAGTGAGTATCCCGCCTAAATTCGAAGAAGTAGTGACGAGAGGTCGACTCGATACTCACTAAGGTCCAACAGTACTAACATATGATAGAATATAATGAAATACAGTAAGCATGTACGGGAAAATAAGCAACAAGTATATATGTCAAAAGCAGAAATCCAAACAATTGTTGAACTAAACAATAAAGAACTTTCAAGGGTAAGACCACCGAACGATACAATAATCACAAATTCTTATATCCGCCGTGGCGTACGACCCGCTCGCATAAAGTACCTTCTACACTCGCCGTGGCAACGACCCGATTCCATATTCATTTCAATTTCTTTTCAACACTACCGTGGTATACAACCCGATCCCATATTCATTTCAATTTCTTTTCAACACTGTCGTGGCGTACGACCCAATCCCATATTCATTTCAATTTCTTTTCAACACTGTCGTGGCGTACG
>MDKH01085783.1:0-13504 GCA_005239495.1 Nicotiana undulata
TCAAACGGTAAAATGTATAACTTATAAGGTAAAGTAAAATCAGTACACGACCAACTAAGGAACGAATCATAGTTCATTAAGTAATAGGGTAAACAATTAAGGAAATATTCTAATTAAGGAAATAGACAATACGAATAAAGTACCACAGACAAATCAACCAATTTGAATAGAAATTGAGGGTTTAAAGGAAGGTCTATCAATCAAACCCCCGTAAGTATGGAATCCAGAATCAATCAAACAAGAGTCACAATCATATAAATAGACAGGAATGCTCAAGCATAGTAAACAGGCAGGTTAAACAAGTGCTAGAAGAAAGAGGCAAGTCTGATCAATCGAGATAGTCATAAGCATAAGTTAGGCTAAGAAAACTTAGTAGAATACATTCAAAGCAAGGTAATCACAGAAACTCAAGCAAAGAGAGACGAGCAGTCATGATGATACACAGAACCACATATAGAAGTCTAGGAGAATTAGGGTTTTTAACATAAACGAGATAAAATCTAGTGAAGTCATAGAATCAGTTATGATATGCAAAGAATCGACTCAAACACAAAGAAAAACTTAGCTTCTAACAGGCATAGAAAGGGTTATGAGAAACCCTTGTTTTTTTAAAAGGAAGTGAAAACGTTTAAAAGTTGAAGATTCTTAAAGATTGAGTTGAGAACAGTGTAAAACATAAAGAAACAGGCTTGAATCATTTTAAAATACCATAGATTTGAGAGGTTTAGGAAGAAGTTAGGGTTTCATAAGAGAACCAGAGATAACCGGAGAACCTTCCGTGAAACTCAAAGATCGTGGTGGATATGGCGTGGCCGTGTCCAAAACCCCACCGGAGAGGCCGGGAACAACCCAAAGCAGGAGCCCAGGTGCGAGTTGGCATGGCCCATACCCTCGAGGGCTTCAGAGATGAAGTGAGCCAGATAGAGGAGACCTCATGGAGGCTTGTAGTCGAAAAGATGGTGGTCGGAGATGGCCGGAGGAAGGCGGAGGGGCTTCATCGGAGGCGAAGAGACAGAAGTCTCTAGAGAGACTAGAGAGAGAGAGAAAGACGGGAGATAGAGAGATGAGAGAGCTTTGGAAAATGAGGGGGTCGGGGAGGGGGTAGTTGGAATTAATTAAGGAAATATGGATCTGGACTGTTGATCTTATGTGATCAACGACTCAGATCACGTATGGGGTTGGGCCAGGTATGAATTGGTTTGGGCTGGGTAGGAATTTTGGTTTTGGTTCTGGGTTAATTGGGTTTAAAGATCAGATGGGTTGGGAATTGGGGTTTAAATGTGGCTAAATTTGAAAATAAAAATGGCTACTAGTTAAATACCCACAAAAGATAATTAATTAATAAAAAATAGCTTATAATTGTATAAAGCTAAATTGAGTAAAAATAGGTAAAATCATAGTAATTAACTAATATTAAATGCAAAGGATATGTAAGTTTTGAATAAAAAATAGTACAAAGTGTTCAATTGGGCTATGATTGTAAAATTGTTGCAATTGAAATTAAATGGCACCCAATTGGCTAATTTCTGAAATAATTGAATTTTAATAGCTAGAAAATGATTATAAACGATATACTGAGCTGGAAACATTTTTGAAATTATTTACAGCATAGTTTATGAATAATTATTTAAATATGAAATGCTGAACAAACATGCGAATAATTTAATAAAATAGGGAAAATAGGGAAAAATTGCTTATTATTTTAATATAGTGATTTTGAAAGCTTATATGCAAGTTTGAAAATAATTTGAGGAAAAATTGGGTATCAACAGCTGCCCCTCTTTACCCGGGAAGGATGAAAGAGTTGTCGGGTAAAGATATGATGGCCAATTTTGACTGAGATGAAACTGCGGGATAGAATTCAGCCGCACCCTGGTTTCTGAGCTGCCTACATATCCCTGGTTTTATAGGAATCAGGCCGTATGTAGTTCCGGGATCGTCGGCGAAATATACCGGTGATGTTTCACAAGAATGGACGCAAGATGCATGGTAAGGTAAAAGTAGGAAGGTCTTACGGGATTGTGTCGGAGAACTGGAGCGGTTTGCTCCGGCCTGGTTGGCTGTTCCGGCCGGGTTACCTGCAACTAGATAACAAACGTATACTGTGCATAATATAAACATGATGCAAGTTCCCGTTGGACTATGAATGCTATCTTTGGACAATTAGGATGATGTCCTTAGACCATGATGTCCTGGGCCATGAATCGCTTAGCGCGGGATTCGCAGGCTATGAAATGATGTTCTCGGGCCATGAGGATGGTGCCTCCGAACCATGATGCCTTTGAATAATGATATGCAAGTTGAATAAAAGAGATCCTTAGGCCATGAAATGATGTTCTCGGGCCATGAAAATGGTGCCTCTGAACGATGACACCTTTGGACAAGTTGGCGATATTTCAGCCCATGAAGAATGCAGTAGTATGATGTTGGCAAGGCAGAGCTTAGTCTTGTGATTTGCGAAAAGAAAAAGGGCAGAGCTTAGCCCGAAAGAAAGCGTAAATAAATAAGGTGATTGCTTTGAAAAGTTGTAAAGGAGCTTAGCGTAATGAAGTAAGATGCGGAGAGAGGTAACATAGAACCTCAGAAGGTAGAATGATAGCCTTATGCAATGCAGGAAATAAAATGCAGGAGAGGTAGCGTAGAACCTCGAAAAGCAGAATAGGTAGCCTTATGCAAAAAGTAAATGCAGAGGAGACACGCTTAGTCTCGGAATGCGGAAAGGTAGCCTTATACAAAGATGCGAATGCAGATGGAGGTAGAGCTTAACCTCGGAAGGCAGAGAGGTAGTCTTATGCAAAGATGCGAATGCAGATGGAGTTAGAGCTTAACCTCGGAAGGCAGAAAGGTAGCCTTATGCAAAGATGCGAATGCAGATGGAGTTAGAGCTTAACCTCGGAAGGCAGAAAGGTAGCCTTATGCAAAGATGCGAATGCAGATGGAGGTAGAGCTTAACCTCATGCAGATAGAGACAGAGCTTAGTCTCGGAAGGCAGAATGATAGCCTTATGCAGATGCGAATGCAGATGGAGGTAGAGCTTAACCTCGGAAGGCAGAATGATAACATTATGCAGATGCGAATGCAGATGGAGGTAGAGCTTAACCTTGGAAGGCAAAATGGTAGCCTTATGCAATACAAAAAATAAAGCGACAATAAGAGTTCTTAGCTGGTGATAAAGTGCGGTGATACAATTGTTGTGAGTGAAGTATCGTTTGCAATGATGATAATAGTAAGCGTTGGCATGTGCGATGAGTTCGAGAGCGTATCTTTGAGAAGCATGCGTCTTGTGGGGATAATGATATGTCTTGGGCTTTTGCTGTATTTGTGTCTGCATCCAAAGAAAAATCGTGAGTTCCGTAAGGGGGAGGGTTAGTTCGTATCCCCGCTAGCTCAGATCGGCATGTCTGCTTGATGATGATAACTTTGTTTGTACCACAGAGGTAGCGTTGCTAAAATAAGCTATTTTTGAGAAATAAATATGCATGGTTTTATAAAATATGATATAGCATATAATTGAAAAAGAATAATTTCTTTGGATGAACCAACGACCACGACGCAGTTCAAGACATTGCAACCTCTCTTGCTGCAAAAATTTGAGGATCCTCCTCAAAATTCTGCCCCAGTTTGATGGGTGAAAGCTTTTGGCTATTCTAGTGCAGTGCTCGACTGAACTTGCTTCGGGATTTTGAGGTCCCCCCTCAAAATTCTGCCCCAGTTTCTATTCGTGGGGAAAATGAAAAATTTATTAAAATGTGACCAAACCCATAGGCTGCCTACGTATCCCCTCTTAAACGGGAATCAGGTTAGGCGTAGTTCAATTTACAGCATTGAGAAAAGCATAGAGAGTTACACATAGTAACGCTTGATTGCGTCTGAGTTGATTGGTTTAGGCCAAACTTCTCCATCCATTTCTGCCAGTATGAGTGCTCCTCCTGTTAGCACTCGGTGAACCATGTACAAGCCTTGCCAATTGGGAGAGAATTTCCCTTTTGCTTCGTCTTGATGAGGAAAGATTTTCTTTAACACCAGCTGCCCCGGTGTGAATCGTCTTGGTTTGACTTTCTTGTTGAAGGCTCTGGTCATTCTATTCTGATATAGCTGACCATGACAAACCGCGTTCATTCTTTTTCCGTCTATGAGGGCCAATTGCTCATAGCGGTTTCTTACCCATTCTGCATCGCTGAGCTTGGCTTCTTGTATGATTCTCAAAGATGGGATCTCAACTTCAGCAGGAATGACGGCTTCTGTACCGTATACCAACATGTAAGGAGTTTCCCCAGTTGATGTGCGAACCGTGGTGCGATACCCCAACAGAGTAAATGACAATTTCTCATGCCATTGCTTGTGCTTTTCTATCATTTCTCTCAATATCTTCTTGATGTTCTTGTTGGCAGCCTCAACGGCTCCATTCGTTTGAGGTCTGTATGCTGTAGAATTCTTATGTTTGATCTTGAAGGTCTCACACATTACTCTCATCAAATCACTGTTGAGATTAGAACCATTATCGGTGATGATTGACTCTGGAACTCTGAACTGACAGACAATGCGGTTGCGGACAAATTCGGCCACAACCTTCTTAGTAACTGCTTTGTAGGATGCTGCTTCGACCCATTTGGTGAAATAGTCAATGGCAACTAGAATGAACCTGTGTCCATTGGAGGCTGCAGGCTCGATTGGTCCAATGCCGTCCATGCCCCAGGCGGCGAACGGCCATGGTGAGCTTGTTGCATTAAGCTCGCTGGGAGGTACCTTTATCATATCCCCATGTATCTGACATCGATGGCATTTGCAGACATACTGGAGGCAGTCTGCTTCCATGGTCATCCAGAAATAACCAGCCCGAAGTATCTTTTTTGCTAGAACAAACCCGTTCATATGAGGGCCGCATGTACCAGCATGTATTTCCTCCAACAACTTCGTTGCTTCCTTTGCCTCAACACATCTTAGCAAACCCATATCGGGAGTCCTCCTGTATAGTATTTCTCCGCTGTGAAAGAAATTGTTTGATAACCTTCGAAGAGTGCGCTTCTGAGTAGCGTTTGCAAGCTCTAGTTACTCTCCCTCAGCCAAGTACTCCTTAATATCATGAAACCAAGGCTTTCCATCTGCTTCTTCTTCAACATGGGCGCAATAGGCCGATTGATTTTGAATTCCCACCGGGATAGAATCAATGAAGTTCTTATCTGGATTCTGGATCATAGATGACAAAGTAGCCAATGCATCGGCGAACTCATTCTGGATTCTGGGAACGTGCCAGAGTTCAATCTTTGTGAACCTCTTTCTCAATTCCTGCACACGATGTAGGTATGGCAGTATCTTGGAATTCTTGGTTTCCCATTCTCCTTGGACTTGGTGTATCAATAAGTCCGAGTCACCAATTACTAATAATTCCTGAACATTCATGTTGATGGACAAATTGAGCGCAAGGATGCAGGCCTCATATTCAACCATGTTGTTGGTGCAGGGGAACCTGAGTTTGGTGGATACCGGGTAGTGCTGACCGGTTTCTGAAATCAAGACTGCTCCAATACCCACGCCTTTGAAGTTTGCGGCCCCATCAAAGAACATCCTCCAACCGTCGTAGGATTTTGCAATATCCTCTCATACGAATGACACTTCTTCATCAGGGAAATACGTTTTTAATGGTTCGTATTCTCCGCCCACATGATTTTCAGCAAGATGATCGGCTAATGCTTGTCTCTTGACCGCCTTTTGAGTTACGTAAATGATGTCGAACTCACTTAATATGATCTGTCATTTAGCTAGCTTGCCAGTGGGCATGGGCTTCTGAAAGATGTACTTGAGCGGATCCATCCTTGATATGAGGTACGTTGTGTAGGCACATAAATAATGCCTCAGCTTCTGTGCGACCTAGGTCAAAGCACAATAGGTGTGTTCTAGTAGAGAATACCGGGCCTCATACGGAGTAAACTTCTTGCTGAGGTAGTAAATTACTTGCTCTTTCCTCCCTGTTTCGTCATGTTGCCCGAGAACGCAATCGAAAGCTCCATCTAACACGACCAGGTAGAGTAATAGAGGTCTACCCGGCTCTGGAGGTTCCAAGACTGGTGGTGTTGAGAGATACTCTTTGATCCCGTCGAAGGCCTTTTGACAATCCTCAGTCCATTTGGTGGCAACATCCTTTCTTAGCATTTTGAAAATCGGTTCACAGATGACAGTAGACTGGGCTATGAACCGGCTGATATAATTGAGCCGTCCTAGGAAGCTCATAACATCCTTTTTGTTCCTTGGTGGCGGCAGTTCTTGGATGGATTTGACCTTTGATGGGTCTAGCTCTATTCCTCGATGACTGACAATGAACCCTAGCAGCTTGCCAGCAGGAACCCTGAATGCACACTTTGCGGGGTTAAGCTTCAGATTGTATTTCCTTAACTTGTTGAAGAACTTTCTCAAATCTTCCATGTGATCAACATCTTTCTTTGATTTGATGATGACGTCTTCCACATATACCTCGATCTCCTTGTGAATCATATCATGGAATATAGTAGTCATGGCTCTCATGTAAGTGGCCCCTGCATTCTTCAGACCGAATGGCATCATCTTGTAACAATACACTCCCCACGGCGTAATGAATGCCATTTTCTCAGCATCTTCCTCGTCCATCCAAATCTGATGGTAACCAGCAAAACAATCTACAAAGGACTGCAGTTCGTGCTTGGCACAATTATCAATTAGGATATGTATGTTTGGCAGGGGAAAGTCGTCCTTCGAACTGGCACGGTTGAGATCCTGGTAGTCGACGCAGACTCTGACCTTCCCATCTTTCTTTGGTACAGGCACAATGTTAGCTAACCATGTAGGATATTCGACCACTCGGAGAACCCCAGCGTTGATCTGTTTGGTGACCTCTTCTTTGATTTTCAAGCTCATGTCTGGCTTGAACTTTCTGAGATTTTGCTTCACGGGTGGGCATGTTGGATTGGTTGGAAGCTTGTGGGCCACAATAGATGTACTGAGGCCAGTCATGTCATCATATGACCAGGCGAATATGTCTTCATATTCCCTTAAGAATTTCATATATTCCTCAATTTCTGGCGGCGACAGATGAATGTTGATGCGTGTTTCTTTGACGATCTCTGTGTTTCCCAAGTTGACGACCTCAGTTTCGTCCAAGTTAGACTTAAGTCTATTCTCAAAGTTCTCGACCTCTTTAATAATGTCCTCAGGTATATCATCCTCGTATGACTCGGAATCCATTTGTTGCGTTGCCTCGTTGCAGGTCACAATCGTCGGTTCATCAAGATAAGTAATAGTAATGCTGTGTAAAATAAAGTAATGGGGAAGAAATCAATATCAAGTAAATATGAGATTGATAAAGAAACTAGAAATGCTTTGATAAATTAAATAATTGTTTAAACATGAGAGCTCTTTCTTGCAGAAATTAAAAATGCGAAAAGGAAGAAAATTCTTTTAAATAAATAAATAAACTGTAAATAATGCTTGTTTTGTTAGCCTTGCTAACCCGAGGCTCGACGGGCTTTGGTTGTCCTGACGGACCAATTGTTGAGATATGATCCCTCGCTCACGACTTGTATGGAAGGGCCTTCCTCCCCCTCCTCTTAAAGAATGACACAGGAGTCCATATCCTCATCATCCAGAAATAGATCCCTTATTGCTGCTAGTTCCTCTTCCTCGTCTGTACCATATATGATGTCAGCTGGCTAGAAAGTTTGCTCTATGTGGGGTATTGGCTTCTCCAATGGGTAGTAAGGGCCGCTCCATGGTGGCGACCAGTCCTTGAATTCCTTCCAAGTGTACTCGTACCCTAGACTGAAAGTGGTACCGTACTTCTTGAGTGTTATTGGCTTTGTTATTCCTTGGAGATTCTTACCGAGCCCTTTACCTGGCTCGTACCCTTGCCAGTTCAATATGCTTTCGGTCTTACTGCCCCACCACTTGTCTTTGTCAATGGCGTTAACACGTTCTACATTGTGATAGATTTCTCCACCCAACTTCCTCCTTCCATCGATGACCGAAAGGGTCTGGCGATCGTAGATATGGTTGCTACCGTTGCCATGAATGATTACCTCTTGGTGATTCCATTCAAACTTCACAGCTTGGTGTAGGGTAGCGTGGATCCAAGGTCATCCTAATAGTAAGTTGTAGGATGCAGGAACATCTATCACTTGGAAATCTACATCGAACCAAGTTGGTCCCATCTGTAAGCACAAGGTGATTTCTCCCATGGTGGACCTCTGCGAACCATCGAAGGATTTTACGTTGATTTCTCCTTCCTTTATCTCATGTAGAATCTTGCCCAATCTCTTGAGTGTGACCAGCGGACATATGTTGAGGCTGGAACCCCCATCAATTAGGATCCTTGTGATGAAATGATCCTCACATTGTACCGTGATGTGTAGTGCTCTGTTATGCCCTAACCCCTCGGGTGGTAGCTCATCTTCATGGAAAGTGATCTTATGGCTCTCCAGTATCTGTCCCACCATGTTGGCCATTTCCCCACTGGTGATATTGTCTGGCACATATGCTTCACTCAGTACCCTTAGCAGAGCACTCCTGTGAGTTTCAGAGTTTTGTAACAGGGAGAGGATGGATATCTGAGCTGGCGTTTTGTACAACTGGTCGAGGATTGAGTATTCCTTGGATTGTATCTTTCTCCACTGACCATCTGAACCTGTTTCAATGATGGGGGGACGGTTGTCGGCATGCTTGCTAGACTCGGCCAAATGTTCAGGGGTATAAACTCTGCCAGTTCTCGTCATACCCTATGCAGCGATGGCTTCTTCAGACTTGCCTTTACCTTTCCTCCTTGCTTCCGCGGTATAGTCGCATAGAATGGCGTCGGAGTAAAAGGGTGCTGTTGTTGACATTGCCACTGGAATAGGTGTGGTCATTCTTATTCCTGCCGGAGTATATGTTATAGATGGCCGGACTGCAACTTCGAGCGGTCGTACAAACTCGACTTTGATCGGTCCTGGGGTCTTTCCTTCGGCGGGTGGTCTCGATTCAAACTCAAGTGGAATGGACATGTTTACCTCAACTTCCTTAGATGGCTGCATCTGGACCACGATCGGATTAAGAGTAATCACAGGCTTCTTCGGATCACCCTCGGCAATTAGCCCAATTGATCCCTCGGGATCCCAATCATCTTCAACCTCAATCACGTGGACACCGCCTTTATGGTCAGGCAACAGATTATTGCGAACATTAGGAGCAGGTCCTTGGCTACAATGATCTTGTTATCTATGAGGGTATGTATATTGTCCTTCAAGGAACGACATTCCTCGATGGTGTGTCCCTTCATGCCGGAGTGGTAAGCACAAGTTTTATTTGGGTTGACCCACTGAGAAGGGTTCTCAGGGGCGACAGCGGGAATGGGTGTGACATAACCGGCGACTTTGAGCTTTTTGTATAGTTGGTCAATGGGTTTAGCTATGGCAGTATACTGTTTTGGTAGACGACGGTCAAATTTTGGGCGAGGTCTCGGGAAGTTTAGGCGATTAGGTGGTGATTGATAGTGAGAAGGTTGGGAATTGTAGGCATTATAGATGAGAGCTGGTTGTGAGTATCTGGGCGAGGTAGGCTGATATGTGGATGGTGGAGTTTGGTAGGTGGGTGAGGGTGTCTGGTATTGAGGTGAAGGTGCTTGGTAGCTTGGAGCTGGTTGGTATGTGAAGGAAGGTGCGGGGTATACTTGGTATTTGGGAGGGGACTTGGCTTGCTGTGCCACCATCACGGCTCCTACATCCCTTTTCTTGGACACACCACCGGATTGCAGAGCTTTATTGGTAGCCTGTAAGGCTTCAAAATTAGTAACCATACCGTTTTTGATGCCTTCCTCGATTCGCTCTCCCAGCTTGATGATATCAGAAAACTTGTGCCCCTCGACCATCATCAGCCGCTCATAGTACTGAGGATCCTGAGCGCGCACAAAGAATTTCTTCATTTGTTCTTCTTCCAAGGCTGGTCTGACCTTGGCAGCCTCTGATCTCCAACGAGTAGCATACTCGTGAAAGGTCTCTGTTGGTTTCTTCTTCAAGTTCTGGATGTAGAACACATTCGGTGCATTCTCCGTGTTGAATCTGAATCTATCCATGAAGTCCGTAGCCATGTTCACCCAATTTATCCATTTCTTTGGATCCTGGTTGATGTACCAGGATAGTGCATCACCTTTCAAACTCCTCATGACGAGTTTCATGCGGATCCTTTTATCTTTCCCCACGCCGACTAATTTGTCGCAGTAAGTCCTCAGATGGATTCTTGGGTCACCAGTACCATCAAACATCTCGAACTTAGGAGGTTTGTACCCCTCGGGCAGTTCAACATCGGGATGTATGAAAATATCCTCATAGTTCAATCCCTCAACCCCTTTAACTCTTTCGACGCCCTGAACTCGGTTGGTCAATTTCTTGAGTTCCTCGGCCAGATTCCTGATGAGCTTATCCTTCTCGTCGGACTCGTGGGTATGTGGTGTGGAATGAGCTATGGTTTCCACATAAATGGGGTTGTCGTAAGCCTAGAAGTGGTCTCTCGTCTGATCCTGGATAGGCGGAGTGTTGTAATGACATGTGTTGCGTTGTGCTGGTGGAACGGGATCCTTGGGGTGATTGGGTTGTTTGGGGATATTTTGTGGTAAAGTGGGGTTCAGAGCATTTGGGAAGTGAACGTCTGGGACATTGAGGGAGAATGATAAGTGGGCCAAGTTCTTGACTTGATCAAGTTCCTCTTGGAACTTTAGCAGCTTCTTCTCAAGTGGAGACATACCCTCGTGCAGAACCTGAATACCCTGACCATCAGTGATCTCAACCTGTTCATCCCTGTTGTCTTTTCTGGTACCGCTTGCATCTGCCATCTTAGTTTTACCCTTACTTTTCCCTTTAGGAGGACTGGGATGAGGAGTAGGAGGAGGGCCCTTCGATCTTGTGCAATAAGTTGTTGATGCTAGAGTGCACGAACTAACCTTCGGGGAAGGGGAATAATTAAAGAAAAAAAAAGGTAGCGAAGTTAGTGAGGATTATGAAGAATATTGCGGTAATTTAAACACGTAATGCGAAAATGTAAAACGCATCCTAAGTTGGGGAACCTCTTTGTGCCCGAGGTAGGCCTAGCGACAAATTAATTTGGAGAACTTGAAATGCTAAATGCCTCATTTTATTGATGTAAAAATGGACGAATCCAAAAACAATACAAAAACAATAAGCAAGAAATAAAATCACTAATGGCCATCGGCCTTATTACATTGGTAAAGCGGAAAAGAAAATCCTATCTAATTGGTCCCAGAAGGACCTTCTCCAAGCTTGGTCCTCTTGGCATATTTTAGATCATGCTGAGTTTGGGGACTTCGTGCCTCATTTCCTGCGAACAAACAAGTTTAGGCCCTTACCCCCACCGGACTCGACTATTTAACATCAATAATTAGCAAAGTATTTAAGTTCTCCAAAAAAATGCACAGAACGTGAAGGCGTCCCTTTTGGGTTCCAGGGAAACCCAATGGACTTTGGACAAGGCTATCTTAAAGGCTATTGTGCGGACAACACATTAGCCTGGCTAGGTTTGACCATGATGCATGCAACATACAATAGAGTAAGGTTTCTATAGGGGTTTTAGACTGGTACCCTTTAGCGGACAACTCAAGGGAGAAGGCACGGAACTGTCGACTGCACCGCTGATCGACTAGTTTTACCGCAAATACGCCTTTCCGAATTTAGGGGGTGATAATATTGGAATAGCGCAACCACTCATTGCAAGCGTTGCTATAGGATTTCTTTTGGCACAAGTGGAATATGAATGTGGAGCATGATACTCAATAAATGACATTTAAACAAATAGGCATGTATTTTCACGTTGAGGAAAGCGGTAAAGAAAGAAAATACAACAGTTATAATGAAAGCGGTTACAAAGAAAACATGAAGATATGTCAGTTACGTTCAAGTGAAATAAATACTTGTAAAAAGTAAACAGTTAACAACATATAACGGGGAACAGGAAAAGGTGTGAGCATTTAAATGAAAATTAAAGGTCCAAATTCACAAAACAGAGTGTAATGGTATAAGCCTAGGGAAGATCCCCAGCAGAGTCGCCATGATGTCGTGCCCCCTTTTTTCTATCGCACGGGTTAGGTATGGAGAGATCGGGTTTATGACATTTTGGACAACTCCTTAAAAGGAAGGGTTTAAGGAAGAGTGTCCACCTAACGATTTCTATGGTGCGTTAGGGCACCTAGAGTTGATAACTCATGACTAGTTTGCGTTACCAGAGATTGGGTAAGGGCTTGAAATTATCCCAAGGGGAAGGTGTTAGGCACCCCTCAAGATCCACAACTGTGGGTCCCAACCAATAAGTTTTGTGAATTTGGACGGTGAATAAGTAGCAAGTAAGGTTCATATAAGAGGGAATTTCAAACAAGCATAAAAATCTTAAAAGGTTTTGGAGAAAGCATAAAAATAAACATTTGAAAAGAAACTGTCCTAGGTTTAAAGTAATACGGATCACCTCAATGCAATACCCGGTATGTCACACCTCGACGAGGCGGCTACACATGGTATTAGCGCACCGGTCATCATATCCGCATTCTACCCTTCCCACCCCATAAAGGTTATTAAAAATGCGTGTGTTGGTTACGAATGCTTATTGCATTCCATTACCCGTCCCATTCTATAAGTCCTAGAGGGTATTTAGGACTACTAATCCTACAAGGTGAGTACTAGGCTGAACTCTTAGATTTAAAAGGATAAAATTCTAGTCGACATATAAAACAAGTAGGACCTCACATATAAAGGGACACATAGAGGGGCAAATAAAGGCTCATAAATCCCTCCACAAATAAACATACAATTGACACGTCTCAAACACACTTAGAGTCTCAGAGATGGAGTTTTAAAAAAGAGTTTTTGGGTAAAACAGTGAGTTGCAAGAGGAGTCTGATTGGGAAAACTTAATGATGGAGTAATAGTTGATTTTTCAGAAAATGCAATTCTTTAGGGGGAGTGGTAAAATTCAGAAGTGCAATGATTTAAAGCTTTCAGGAAACATAGTCAAAAATTGTTGAGGCCTGGTTTTGAAGTAAAAGTAGCGATGAATGACCCAAAATACAGTAGCTTAACATATATGGTAGTTAAACATAATTGCAGTAAAGAAATAATAAGTGATACCAAAATACAGTATCTTTAGATATTCAGAGCAAGGATTCAAAATGGCACGATTTTGAGTGGAGTGAAGTATCTTTGAAAACCCAGTAGTTTGAAGCATAACAACGCAAAACTCAAAAAAATCCTAAGGGAAGCAAATGCATAATTTCAAAGACTGTTTTAAAAGAGAGCCAGAGTTTTAGTAAAACAAAGTGAACCTCAGGGAGGTAAAACAAGAATGAGAGCAACATGGTTCAAAAGGTTGAAGAGGTTGATTAGCTTTAAACATCATTGGTTTAATTTATCGCATTCGGCCTAAAATTTCCTAGGCATCATAGACATTGCCTAACTATCTCAAAAGGTGAGCATGCATATCTGGATTCTGATTTTAAAGCATATAT